>WEKY01043597.1:184056-194073 GCA_013390045.1 Picathartes gymnocephalus
CCCCCCCACCCAATAACAAGATACAACTTAAAAATTGGTAGCATTTGTTGCAGATGTAGGAACTCCTTCAGACCCAGCTCAGGCAGCTTTACACTGCATAGCTTTGTAGAATAGTGAGGTATTTTAAAGCACCATGGCCATTTTTACCAAAGAAAGCCTTAAGTAAAAACATTTTGTGGTGCCTAAATAAAACCATTTGGTTCTATTTTGATGTAATAAAAAGGCACCCTGCTACCTAGAGATTTCAAGTGACTAAGTAAAAGTGATTAATAACAGAGGAGCACAGTGAAGGCATATTTCTGTAAATTATTATTTCAGTTGTGAACATGCATCTGTTAAAAGCTAAGAATGTCCTTACACATGTTCCTAAAGCTACTGTAAATGTTCTGTAAATTACAGAATCTCAATACATGTAAGAGGAAGGATTTACAGAAATCAGCAGTACAATTTATCTGTAAATTCAGTAGTACCAGTCAAACAGAGATGTCTGCTTTCCTGTACCTCTTTGTCCTGGATATCCCCTCTCTCCTTTTGAACCAGGCAGTCCTGGATGACCTGGATGACCAAAACGTCCTGGTAGACCTTTTACTCCTTTAGGTCCTAAATTACAATCAACAAAAAAAACCCAGAGGCATATAGCAGTAGTTATTCTAAATTTTAATAACTGGTAAAAGATAAAGTTAAAATCCTCACATAAATCCAGCTGTATTGGAATAAAAACATGAACTTCCTAAGTTTTTAGACTATCTGTAGTGCTAGTGTCATCATCTTTCCCATAAGGAAGATTACAAGGAAATACTGAATGCACTGCAGAAAAATGCTGTCAGCAGGCCTACTCCCCTGAAGAGCTCCCTCCCTGGGGTGCAGAGCTGTGGTACTGGGAAGGGTGGCCAGACACCCACAGCATATCCACCTCATCCTACGTGAGCCTTCCTTCCCCATTCCTCACAGCTGTGGCAGGCTGCACTTCTGGTGCCAGTGAGAAGAAGCCAGCCTCTCCTTTCCTTCCCACCTCCAGCTAGGACGGACACAATCACACTGGAGGACATCTAGAGTACTTCTGTTACAGGTGGTAATTCCCTCCTCCCCACAAACAACAAACATCCTGAGCATGGTTCTGGTTGTATGAAAGTGGGGAATGTTTTTATCCACTATATTCCTTAGGCTTATGTTGAGGGGTGTACTCACTGACTCACTGCAAGGGTGGAGGGCAAATGGAATGGGATAGGTTATAAATATTAGGGTGTTAACAAGGTACAAAGAGCTATTTTTAAATATGGTGAGTTTTTTTTAAAGACATGTCAGTTTTCTATGCAGAAGTTTTCCCACCAAATCAAAATGTTCTACTAAGCAGCACATACAGACACACACAGAGGTAAAAATATAAATCACCTTGTAGTCCAGGAATCCCTTGAATTCCTTGATCACCTGGTGTTCCTGGGATTCCTGGCAGTCCTGGAAGACCCTTGCTTCCTGGGATGGAGAATATTTTTCCAGAGACTCCAGCTGGGCCTAACAGCAAAAATATAATGAAGATCTATTACTTTACATTAAAAGAAAGCAAACAAACTAAGAAACAAACCAAACAAATCAACCTAAGTCACGTGGTACTGGAAGGAGAAGGGTCGGTTACCATGCTGGCCCTTTGGTCCCCTTGGCCCTTCTGCACCTTGTGGTCCTGGGGGTCCTTGATTACCCTTTTCTCCTAAAAGAGAAGATTGAAGATACATCTGTCTGGTTTAAAATGTTGAAACAACTGTCAAAGTTGCAGAGGCTTATTGAAGAGTCCTGCACAATCCATGTTAAGTTCCCAAAGGGTAACAGCCTACAGACTCATTTGAAATGTGAAAGTGGTTTCTGCACCTCTGCTGCAACTGTGTAATTTATAGGTCAAGTGCACTCAATTTATAAGATGATACTGTCATGCCTGTTTATATGAAGGTTGGTCCATAAACCTAGTTTAAATTCTCAACTTTACACTATGTCCTTTCTATCTTACATGTTTTTGTCACAGGATTTGCAGCCTTGAAGTGGAGTTCAGCTCCCTTTAACCCTGCTGTCAGTTATGCTGAAGGCTCTAAGAGAGTTGCAGAGTTTTAGATGAGAAACTTGATAAGTGATTCTTTTCACTGTGCACAAGGTTACACCCAGACTATGCTCCACAGTGCTGATTGAAGCAAACAAATTAATTAAAAGGTATTTTTAATACCACATTGGGAAATTTGACATATGTGAAAGTGTGTTGTTTAAGAAAGTAAGATTACTTTACCGATTAGAACAAATGTAAAATGCACTACAGTTAGCATGGATCACTAACAGGTAGGTTAAACAGGTAATGACAATTCTCTGTGACTGTAAATAGTGCAACTGAAGAATGAGAATACTGGAGTAATGCAGGCCTACATCATATTTAAATCACTAGAAAATTGTCTAAATTAAAAGGATTTTTAGCCCCTGATTCAACTAACCCTCAAGAATATGAAATTAATGAAGCCAATACATTTAACAGTTCATCTGCTGATAAACTGTAAATTAGATTATAATTGGGACTATTCTTACAGCAAACAGAGGACCCAGTGCTGTGATTATGATTAAATGCTCTTGAGTTCTGTATCTAAGGGGTTGTAGAAAAGTCACATTTTCTAGCAGTGGTGGGATATTTCCAATTAGCAGACTCAGTGCCAAAGTCCTTACAGCTCATCACTCACTAAGGACAAACTTGTTTTGAATTTACCAGAAATGGAGGTTGTTGATGTGTCAGCCCTTCCTCACCTGAACATCAGTTTGGACACACCCAGAGCATGTACCTCAATGAAAACTCTCTTAGTGAATGCTTTCATTTAGACCTGACTTACACCTCGATTTTCATGGCAAAATCTCATGTCTCTAGAAACCCTCATACACAAATATTATTATAACTCAACATGTAAATTATTGTATTTGGCACATAGGAGTGTACATAATAAATATATTAATACCTTTTACACCTGGGAATCCAGGAAATCCAGGGTGCCCTCTAGCACCAGGATAGCCTGACCGACCTTTTATTCCCTGCAAATCAGAGAACATCAGTAATAAACAGGAGCAGCATCTCCACACTATGAAATACATTTTATTTTTATTCTGCATATTCAAAGCATTATGTTTACAGAGTATGCTGCAACTAGAACTATCTGCTTCAATTTCATGCATGTTAGAAATAGTAATGTTATTGTTAATATAATCCTGTAATACAGAATTACCAAGGAAATGACATACCAGGAATTAAAAAACCCAATTCTTATTGATGCATTGAAGTCCATAAAACATGCTTCTCATATCCATTTTGGCATTTCCTCTATTACAAGATGTTTTTGTTTTTGAGAAAATGGGTGGGAGGGGATGCTTGCCTGGTTTGTTGTTTGTTTTGAGATTTTGGAGGGTTTTTTAATGGGTATTATTTTCATGGTAAGAGCAGACTATCAATGCAGTACGAAAGAAGCAATATTCCTTTCACTGACTTTGGGACCAGGAGGGCCAATGTCGCCGGCTGGGCCCCTTGGCCCTGGGATGCCATCTGCCCCTCTGACACCTTTGCTTCCTTTCATGCTGAGAGTGGAAAGCCCAGGAAGGCCTGGAAAACCAGGAGCACCTATACAGAAACATCAGAGTAAGTAAAGACTACTGCCAACAGCTTTTCACGCAGATTACATACAACACAGTGCAACATTCAATGGCTCCAGAATGATACTCCTGTTTATCAGCCCCGTGATTTCCAAGGAAATTACACACTTTCTAAAAAAAAAATCAACAAATTTTTCCTAGCCTGCTAATTTAATCTGAGATCAGAACTTACAGTACTCTTGAACACTATAGGTTTTTGAATATCCTCCAGGGTTAGTTAAGTCTGGAATCAAAGAATCATTTACATTGCAAAAGACCTTTAAGATCATCAAGTCCAACTGTAAACCTAACCCTGCCACGTCCTCCACTAAACCACATCCCTAAGTGCCACTCATGCTCTCTCACCTTGTTAAGGTTAGATCTCAGCTGCCCTACAGACGGACCACATGGGAGGAAAGAAAGATCATGCAATCGAGTGCACTTAAAAGCTTAGGGTTATGTTAATTTAAATGCCACTGCATAGATCATGTTGTTTGCAATGGTAATATTGCATTAACTGCTAAAGAGGCCTGTTTAATTATGAATCTCTCTTGGGGGAATACCCCTTTCAATCTTGAATTCTGGATAGGCTGATTTCTGCTTTCAAATATCAGTATATCCTTCCAGACAAATAGGGAGTTACAACAACACACCTGATCTTCCGTGTGCACCAGGAATGCCTCTGTTCCCTTTCTGGCCAGTGATTGCCATGCCTGTGGCACCTTGAAATCCAGGTAACCCCACTAGGCCAGGAGGTCCAACAGGTCCTTGATCTCCCTGATGACCTTTCACACCCGGAGGCCCAGGAAAACCAGGCAGTCCCATGTCCCCTTTGACTCCTGCAAAGTGTGAATTTTACATGTGGGGAAGGCTGTCAAGACAGTGAGGTGATGTGACAACTGAGAATACGCGTTTCCTATGCAGCAAAGGTGGAATTCAGCCCTTGTTTTTAGTACAGAGAAGTTGTCAAAGCCACCTTGCTACCCTAAAGCAAAATAGTTGTGAGAAGACAGGACTCATTGCAAGGTACACACCACGTTTTTAAATTAAAAAAACCCACACAAATTTAAAAAAACCCACTCCACTTCAGAGATTGCTCATCCCAAGGAATAAACTTGAGAGGAGGATAAACAGACCAGAGAAAGGAATACTTATTGATGAATAAGTAGAAGAAATGCTTCTTTGTTCATCTGAACTAAAAAATCCTTTTAAACTAAATCCCAGCTGGAAGCATCAATATGAATGCAGCAAAATAAGAGACTATTCCAAAAGGATATTGTTCTGATGTTGATCTTAGAGAGCTTTAATTTCACTTTTTTAAAGTAAAGCAGATCAATGGATTTCTACCAGCACTAGAAATACAACGTAAAACCTAAAAATGGGAAGAGTCCCTTCTGTTTATCAATATAAAAGGGAAGATGAACAAAATTAAAATGCAACCACTGCAGCTTTCTCAAAGTATAATTATTATTCAGTAAGATCTTGTTTCCATAAGAGCATAATCTGTTAATCAAATTATATATCACAATAAAGTTTCAAAAGCTCTAGGATGTATATGTCACCTTCACAAGACCACAGAAGTCAGCTGCTTTATTTCCCTTTTACAATAGTCTAAACTTTAGAAGCAACAACTCTTGACATTTAATATATAGGACCAAACCATTGATCAAAAGCACAGAATCACTCCTGATTTCCTCTGACGCTTTTAGTGCCATTTCAAGCATCTGAAAGCAGGAAGGGATTTGTTGATGGTTCTGGTATTTAAAAATTAAGCTGTTGCTTTTTGAAAAGACAACTCACCTCTATGTCCGGGAATACCTCGAAGGCCAGGGATCCCTCTCCCTGGTGGTCCTGTAAAATATTAGGTCACGTTACACTCAAAGTCCTAAATAATTTTTAGAAAACATCACAGTTTTCTAATATTTCATTCATTTCTTCAGAAATCACTGTATCAAAAGGTGGAGTTTAGTTGTATGTAAAATAAAATGTATTATTTCCATCTCTTCTATACAAAACCACAAATTTTTAAGTTTGTATTTATAGGAGGAACTCTTATTGGTTAATCATGTTTGAGGTACATTCTACAAAAATAACAAAAAATCTGCATTTACTTTAGTTATTAAGAAAAATAGAAAAATAAATGTGAGTGCCTACAATAGAAAATATGTTAACCATGATTACTTCAAAGTTAATGTGAAAAAACTTTCTAAATACTATGGATGCCTTCTCAGTATATTCTTGATACTAACATGCAAAGAAATATTTTCAGTGTAAAATTCTGTCAGGATTCAGTGTCGGACTAAATCTATCTGAACATTGATAACATCAGGAATGACATTTAAATGAAAGGTTTCACAACCCAAGGTATCATTCATGGAAACTTTCACTATTCATGCAGGGAAACACTGTGATTCCTTTTATTTTATATTCATGTCTGACAGAAGACTCTTTTGATAGGATTTTGGTTCTTTTAATCTCTTTGAGATTAAACCCAGAAGAACTGTTAACAGCAGTACTTTTACTTTTACAAACATGAACATTTTTAGGTGACATTATGACAAGCCACATGTAGAATAGAGCATTTATAATGCACTTGGGTTGTTGACAGCAGGTACCAAAATTACATAGAGAAACTCGTGTAACCTTCTACTTAAAAACTTAGCTTTGGCTCCATAGAAGCTCCTTAGTAATCCCTACCAAATAATCCATGTCAGTATAATTACAGAAAAAACCAACTGTAAAGTAGAATGAAAATATTTCACTGGTGTTACCTGGTTCTCCCTTTACTCCTGGGGGACCAGGCATACCATCCTGACCTTGAGTACCCCTTTCACCAACAAGTCCTTGTTTTCCAGGGACTCCAACAGCACCTGTGAATTACAGTGGACTGCAATATAATTTTTACTTCCATAATTTTGCAGTGAGAAGATTTCACTCCTCTTTATTAAAATTGAATTAGCTCAGCTACATCAAAGATAGGTGTAGCTGTGTTGGTATAGAGCAGCATAGAGCTTGTATTAAGCTCACTGGACTTTAATGGATTTAACACCCCCACTATTTTCATAGACGTATAAAGCCTTCAATGCATGCCTCTCTGTTGCTGCATTTACACACTGCCCCTGAGGTATGTTTTTAATTCTGTTTTAGTTCTGTTGCTTTAGCAGACAACTACAACTCTGTCTCCTCTTTCTACTCCAGTCAATTTTCTTCTCTTCATCTACCTATATCTTGGTTTATTACTCTATTTTAGGAGGTAGAACCTAAAGAACCTAAGCCTTTCCTATAATTGTGTGGATATCACATCTTGAGACCCTTGGATATGTCCTTATAAATAAAAAAGGGCAAAAAGCTTTCCAGTAGTGAAACAAAATTAAAACATTTTGCCTCAGCTGAACTGATAACATTGAAAAGGGGCTGTTAAAAGGAGGTAGACAAAGACTCAAATTGAAATGAAATCCCAACTGCAGGGCAGTGATTTAGGAGAGATGCTATATAGCATACCAGGAGGGCCTGGGACTCCCTGCTGTCCTGGGCGGCCCTGGCATCCTTTAACACCGATATCTCCAGGGGGTCCACACTTCCCTGTAAGAAGAAAGAGTGTGGCAGAGGGGAAAAGGCATTATCCCTAGATCCAGACTCAGTTTAAGAGCTTTGCTGCTGTTTCTGCTTTGGCCAGCTGCAAAAGTTCTCCAGGTGACAGAAGCTGGCCTGGCTGCCGTGACCACAAAGGAGCTGTTGAGGTTTACAGCAATCAGTATAAATCAGTGTGCCACCCCCAGGCACCCTGTGCAGGTGGAGGAATTATCTTCTTCTACAATCATGTCACCAGCTCAACATCCCTCCAGAAGCACCCCATACCTGGGATTCCTGCACCTCCAGTTTCCCCTCTGATCCCATGTGGTCCTGCTACTCCTGTAAGTCCTGGATGACCCTGGGAGCCTTTTTCTCCTTTGCTGCCAAAAACTCCTGGGGGACCTGGATCTCCCTGAGAAACAGCAGTTGCACACACACAGGTGAAGGGTCACAATGAAAAACAGAAAAGTCATATGCAATTTTAAAGGTTAAGTACATGTAATCATGTTTCATTGCGATTTTCAGACAAAAACCAAAGCAGAGTCATACGAGGTCTTCTCATAATACCACTGATCCTTTAGACATAGCAAATATCTACTTTTAACCTTTACAAACCAAGTTGTTTTTAGATATTTTCCTGGGCTCAGCTTTCCCCTCAATTTTATTCTACCAGCTCCTCTTTTGATCCAAACATCCGTTCCTTAGGTAATATACAGCTATACAAAATACTGAAATGCAATTTTTTTCCTTGAATTCCTGCTGACTTTTTTCACAGTATTCTCACTGAGGTTACCCAGCTAATACAAAAAATAAACAAGTAATTTCAAGAGATTACAGGAATTATAGAGGAATTTACAGCCTCAGCCAAACACTTCAGATAATATCACAGGTAAAAAGACTTCCAGTTATTCAATAACCAGAGCATGTGGAGTTAAACTATCCAATTGATCTAACTTAAAAATACTGGTTTTTTCTTAGCAATATATATATGACCAGACATAACATATACTGAATGTAATATATATTGCTAAGAAAAAAAAAATTACCAGACTATCAAAGCCAAACAGTACAAATTTAGATTACAAAACATTTGCATTTGCTATGATGAGACTTTGCTGTACTTTTTAACATCCTTGTTCTTAACAAATTAGGAACTTTTACAGAAAGCAAGTACTTCAATATGTTTCATCTTTATAAATAAGAAATTCTTGCACAAAAGTGAAATATAATGAAATAAAAAATTTCTCCTGAGTAATGACACAATAGAATTTTTGTATTTCTTACCACTAACAAATCATCTATTTCTGCAAACTCTGTAGCTCTTGCTTACATGTTGTTGCTCTGTTTCTATATTCAAAGGCTGTGCCTAATAGGAAAATTTTTCCATTGCCTTTATACCTTTGGACCAGGTTCTCCTGGAGGCCCAGCAGATGGGTACCCAGGATCTCCTCTGTCACCTGGAAAGCCACCATAGCCTGGTGGACCAGGGTCACCTGTTGGTCCTGGGAAGCCTGGAGATCCTTTCTGGCCTTTTGGACCTGGAAAAATACCAATACTGATACCATTCTTAAAAGAATTCTAATTGCATTTCACACCTAATGTTTTATAAGCTATTGCTTATATATACAGATATTAATTCTTCATTAAAGTAATTTAAATAGTGATTTTATTTCTAAAAAGAGGTTCTTACATGTAACAATATATAAATTAAAGAATTTAGATAGAGAGGGAGAATTGCATTCTGCAAATCAAACAAATGCTGAGGTGAAGATAAATCTGTGGATACTAAAGAATGAATTCCAGTCTAACTATTGCGTGGTGTGCTTACAGTTAGAGCTCAGACCTGTACAAATGCTTCTATAGAGCTCTATGAATTTGTAATATGGCTTGAGAGAAAATGACCTGGAATTCCCATGTCCCCTTTGTCTCCGGGTGCACCTGGGAATCCCTGTCCTCCAGGAATCCCTGGAAGACCCATAAATCCTTTGGTTCCTGCAAGATGAAGAAATAAATGTCATATTCACATGTTTGCTTTAGACTCTGTCTAGATGTTAGAGCTGTCATGAATACAAAATTCTCTACCACACACCTTCCTTTGGTATATTACTATTTTATAGATAATCAACATGGAGCCTTTTGCCCCAGACACAGATAAAATTATCGTTATTATTTTCAGAAAGTCAAGGAAATTACAAGCGCCTTACATATCAACATTAAGTTTTTTGACCACAGCATTTAGGGGTAGCCACTGCAATATACTTCAGCTGAATTTGGTCAAGATCATGAATTTGTATTTACCCACTGGATTCTTATGGCCTGGACTTCAGGTCAGTTTGGTTTCTGTGCATGGAACAATCCCATTATAACTCACTCATTATGGATTTCTCATGATCAGTACATAATAAAAAGCTCTTGAGTGTGACCTAGGCACTTTCCCCCCACTGACTTATCTTTAAATTAATTTAGCTAAATTAGCACTAGGTTTAATGACTAAAAGATCCAGATGCATCTAGAATATTCTCTGAACATTCCAAATTCCAGGATAAAAGCAATGCCTGACATTTTTAAACCTGCTTTTCACTGGGAATCTGCTAACTTTTGAAATATAAGTCAAACATGTAGGCTTTGAAAAGGGAAATACAATTAATCTGAAATTTTAAAAATTCCTAAAATATTTTCGTGCACAATTGTAATATCTCAGAATTAATTTTTAAATAATATTGAGAATTCAAATTTCTCTTTACCTTTTATAAATATTAATTTTTATTCATTTACTTCATCATCTTTTAGACTTTATTGTTA
>WEKY01043601.1:9404-43142 GCA_013390045.1 Picathartes gymnocephalus
CCGAATTTCTCACAATGCTTTTAACACACTAATCCTTAAGAATCATTTAAGCAATAAGAGTAGGAGAAGGCATCACATTGGAAGGCAATAATTTCATGCCTCAGATGTGTTGTGAAGCATGAGGATGAAGAATAAGTGACTTCAGCCACCTGAGAAGTGCAATGATTCCCAGAAATGCACTGCCTAAAGTATCTTATTGCTATTATTGCATGGGAATTATTTTAGAAAAGGTCACAAGGAATTATTAGATTTGACTGATTAAGGTGGCAACCATACAGCTTGTAATTCACTTTTTAATAAATAAGTTGTCCCATCACACTTTTAAAAATAAAGTGTACATTTTAAAAATTAAAAAGGACCTCCTTGCTCAGGTGAAGCTCCACCCTGGCCAAGGTCGGCTACAGCAGCTGGGAAAACAGTGTTTGAGCCAGTGTACCTACATCAGGAGAACTGCATGGTGATGTTTGTCCAAACCCAAAACAAGCATCACCATTGGGAAGTGTCCATTTCCCCTTCCTCTGAGTGATTCCTCTGCCACAATCTTCCTGGGTTTAGGAATGCCAAAGAAGTAAACATATGTTCTGCACCAGTGTATATGCAAGAGACACCAGTGCTCTCCAGGTCAAGCATCTGTTTGAGTTAGAAGCAGTTATTTCAAATTTTATTATTAGTTTTGTTGGAGCTTTTATCACCATTTTGTTTCTTTTGCAGCAAAAAATCACTTCTATTCTTCAGGGTTGAAAAAATTGTGTCTTCTTTGTGCAGATTTAATTTTAAATAAAAAAGAGGTTTCAGAAAACCTGTAAAATGAAAAATTAAAAAAAATCAGCCTTCATTAATGGCTAACAAGCTACAGTCCTGTTTGCTGAGGCATCATCTCATGGGTTCTTCTAGGCAAATTATCAAGTATTGAATGGAAACAACACTTTGGTTTTGGAAATAATGTCTCATTTTTCTCTTGAAAAGAATTAAGCTGTAGCTAATTTTTAAAGTTATATCATTAATCTAAAGTTTCATCTTTAAAGATCACACTCCTACTCTCATTCTTGGTATATGATATAATTTGACCATGCTAGATACTGTATAATATTTTTCTTCCTTATTTATGTCATTTTATGTTTCTTTAATTCCATGATACTAGGTTTTTTTAATTTGCCTGATAACCTAAGGAAAAAAAGAAATATAAAAATTTAAAGAGCCAGAGTAAAAGATTAGGTGTTCCAACTTTTAAACCAGAACATTTTTTACTCCTGTTAGTCTGTTATGGCTCTAAGGAACTGATCAGTGTATCTGAAGCACTTTTGACTTTGCTGTCACAATGAAATATTTAAATTAAGGGACTTATTTTTGCTCCCCTGTTCAAGCACCTCATAAGGGTAAAATGTGATAAGAAATCAAAAGGATGAGGCATGCCTGAGGAAGCATTCTCACAGCCTACTCAAGGTACATAACTCAGACATGATTCCATGTAACTAAGTCTAGCAGCTGACATCCACCACTGAGGCAATAATGTGTAGAGGCAAGTTCTGTGAGAGGGTAGTAAAGAATATTATTTAGTTCTAAACAGCAAAGGCAGTCTTACGTTCAAGATAAATTTACAGGGCATTTACTGATTGCTAGAATGCATGAAATGCTGTAATTTCATTTTTCTAGCCTGAACTACTTCTGTTCCATTTTTAGCAATTGTTCTGGGAAGAAAGAGAGATGAGTGTGTTGGTCTCAGCACTTGAGAGCAGGAGAGATCCTGCAAGTGTCTTTCACTTTAGAAAGGATCAGCTATGGAAGGACTTCGGGGACTCGGAAGGACTTTACAGCTTTGCATCCTTAGGAAGAGACTAATTTGCTGCCAGTTGTAAACAATATAATCTGGGGTGGGTAGTGGGCTTAATTACCGGCAATAAAGGTTCTCAGTTTAAGTACTCAAACTGGTAATTATGAAATCATTTTCTCTTAGTCATCATCTCCCCCTCACCCCTCCCTGCTTTCCTTGTGATCTGGTTTACATGCCCTCATTTGTAAATATTGTTGGGACAGTGTCAGGTTGCTTTAGGCCAAAAAAATGAGATTTCTTATCTATTTTTTATAAAATTAATCCCACTGGCAACATTGGCTTGATTTCTCTAATGGTTACAATGAAAACAGTGTTTCATTTGGCTTTAAAACTGTGATCACAGATGAAACATTACAGGACTATGCCAGAATATGCGGGCCAGGCACTGAAACCAACTCTAAACAAAAACTGAAACTATGTAGTCTGTGTTTTCATAATGAAATCTGATTAAAAAAAAAAAAGGGGGTGGGGGGAAGCAATAACCCTAAAAATCCAATAAAAGTTGCTTATACAAAGAAAGAAATAAATTTATTATATAGGAATATACCACTGCTGTATTGTAGCACTCTGCTGATGTGGTATCAACCAGAGCTGTGGGGTCCCAGATGGGGAAATGTTCATTAACACCCAGCAGCTGGATAATTTATCAGCCAACCAGCACGTGGAGTTTCACACTCCTCTTCTGCAATTCAAGGTGGACCTTCCCCTCCAGCCCACTCCTTCTCTGAGTTTAACCCCACAGCAAAACTTTTACCCTATCATTGCAAGGATGTCCAGTCCACATATGCTAAATATGCTAATCAAGAAATACCTCAAGGGCCTTTTTCTGATGGTTATGCATATATGCTAAATCTGCAGCTTTTGGTGTTATCTTCAGCAAGAAGTCACCATCTCTGGTTCGTGAAATGCCATTTTCTTTGTGCTGTATAATAGACAGGTTTCAAACATTATCAACAAACACAGGCTGGGAGATTAGCTCAGAAGGACATGTTCCATAGCAGTAAGATGGATGCCCCTTTCTACACTTTGACCTTCTAATCCAGAGACCTCGGCACAAATAATTTGGTGGGGAAAGGGGAGGGAAGTGGAGAAGAGTCCACCCTGCCATAGCATGCACACAGAATACCCTGTATGCAAGAGCCCTGTGACGGAAAGGTGGTGTAAGTCCATCAATTTTTACAGACAACCAATTTTTTTTTTTTTTAATTGTGAGATTCCCCAGAAAGAACAGTGCCAATAGGAACCACAGGTGGGATGAGTCCCAGCAGCACTAGGGTGTGCACTGCCAGATGCCAAGAATCTGCAGCCTCTGAAAAGTAGACACACAACTCCTACACCAATGGTCCTGTGCTTCTCTGGAACACCCTCTGGGGTCTGCCAGCTTTGGGAGAGAAACCTCCCTTGCTCCTTCAAGGGTATGAAACACCTGCCTTATCCCATGGACAAATTAAGCAAATATCTGTTAGTGAAATGTCATGGACTATCCCTTCCATCAGTAGCTTTAATTGCAAGTTTTTCATAGACAGGAGAAGGGTTTATGTCCTGGCTTGAATTCACTGAAACTGCAAGACCACATTACACAGCATGTAAATGTTGGGAAAGAGCACATCGGAAAACTGGGCTGAAGAAAATGGTGGATCTTCCTCCTTCTCCAGCCTGACTTTGTGAACTCAAAGGTCCATCTGGTGAGGTGTTGGGCCCTGATATGTTCCAGTGGAAGATGCCCAGCGCCTCCAGCCTGGACCCCCCTTCTTCCCGAGGAGAAAAGGAAAATCAGGGAGGTACCTACAGAAACAATATGTCAGTTCCTCGTAGCTTTTCTCCCTCGCTGCAGGTGCCAGGCTAAGATGGGCCACTGTGTGCTAAAACAGACCTCTCGTAAATATTTCATATTCCTGAGACAAGCAAAAAAAGGCCTGTCACCACCCTGTGCATTTCTATTATTTAAAGGGTCACTAATCAAGCAGTGAACTTACCTTTCCGACAAATCTCCATACCAGACAATCAGTATTCATCTGGTGCTAGCGATACCCTTTCCCCGCCCGCCCAGCATGGGGGTGCAAGCCGGACTCTCCTCCTCCTCCCTGGGGATTAGCACAGCCCGGGCAACGAGCCCTGAGGACTCGGGAGGGTGTGCTGTGTCCAGCACCCCCGGGAAAGGGTTCGGAATTGTCGCCGACTGCCGCAGTGGATACAGTAGCGCCGGGACTAGGAAGGGTTAAAGTTTTGTCTGTGACACTGAAATTGAGGCCAGCTGTAGGTCATATTCATGTCCCAGTCACAGGAAAATGAACCTGTGAGACAGAACCTAATTATCTGCTAAACCAAAAGCCAGTCTCAGTTCAATAACTTACGACAGAGCTGGCAGCCAGATATAGTGTTGTCATGGTAACGCCGAAAAAAAAATCCACTGCAGTAGAGAACAAGAAGGAAAAGAAGGAGACTGTAACCCTAAATATGCTGTAGCCATTTGATCTTGGACAAGTGGATATGTCTAAAGAGCCAGATTGCTACAACTGTCTATCCACTTTAATATCCTCTATAATTACTGAAATGAAAAATGCAATTACAGTGTGCTGTGAGCTAAAAACCAGGAATAACTGGCTAACTGGGAATTAATTTTAGAGGGAACAATATCGGTTTCTTTCCTCTCTCAGCACACACGGACTGAGAAGTATGTGGGGGCTGGAGAGCAGAGCCGCCTGCTTCCTGCTCGTCCAAAATCACTGCATGCCAATCAAACCCTTGCTTTTCCCTATCATCTTCCCCTCCTCCCTCTTCCATCCACAATCCATTACAGACAAGGGAAAAGTTCAGTAGAGCAAAGCACTAAAGATCTCTCTTTGTGGGCTGCAATGCCTGAACTACGTGAAGTTAAGGGTGACACAAGTTTACAGCTCACAGAAAAACATCCTGATCTTGGCCCCTTCCACGAGACACACAATAAGTCAGAGCACACCCTGACGGCCCCATGCTCCTGGGAGCCAGAGGGCAAGGGATCCCATCCTCCCAGCATGCTCCTTTTGGGAACTGAGCACAGCATCCTCAAGCAGAGCTGGTGCTGGATGTGGGGCTTTTTCCAGCTGAATTTCCCCAGGCAGCAAAACAAAGGACATCAACCTCGGATTGCTTGCCGAGCTGACCAGGCACACGGGCACAGACCAGCAGCTCAGCTGTGGGCCACCAGCACCCTGCTCTGCCAGGCCCCTCAGCACAGCGGAAAAAATTTATGACAAATCAGACACAAGTATGTACCAACCACAGAATCAAATTGTGCTTTGAAATATATATTCAAAAATCATATAGCTATACATATATATACGTGCACGTATTGCTTACTGCTGTGAGGACCACAAAACCTATCTCTGTTCGTGTTGGTCAGAGATGCAGAGCTGATGTCAGAAAGACCAGCAGTGATTCTGTGAAAGAACATATATCTGTTTGTGTGTATTAAAGACAGACTGTAAGTGAAACATCATGGTTAGAGCACTACAATTAAAGCAAATAAGCCACTTATTTGGCACTTCTGTATTCGTGTTTCCAGCTCGCTGCCAGAGTTATCAGTGCTTTTCAGAGCAGCTTGCTGAACAGTGAGACTTCACTCCCAGATGCTGGAAACTGCATGGTTTCAGACTCTCACATAGGCGTGCTATTCAGACTCAAAATGTTCTTGCCATTACTAATTGCATAAGAGGCTTCTAAAAAAATTGCAGTATTTCAGATGATTGAGATAGCAAAATAATTTCCAACCTGAGCATGTGATAAGGAAATGTTAGTGTCCTCATATTTTTCCCCTACACAGGCTTTATTTCGTTTGACTAGGCAACGGAAGACCAGATTTGGCAGTTCTTTTCCAGAAAAAAAGCTCTTATTTTAGTAATAATGCTGTCTGAATAAAAAAATACTCATTTAAGTATGGCGCCTTCCAGAGAAGGTTATGTATCAATCACTACTGCACGGTGCTGTGTACGTGTAGTGAAAAAAAAAGGAAAATTAATTCAGCAGCATGCTATTGGCATTCTAGATTTTTAAATAAAAAAAAAATGTAAAAACAACCCCCAAGAAACCAACCCAAACTGCACAAAACTCCACAGGCAACATATTATGTATATCTTCATATCTCCGTGTAGTTTGAGACTGGTATCCTGATCTAGTAAATACTTACCATTAGTACCCACTCCAATGAGTAATTCACTTGAGGTACTGGAGGTGTCTGGTAACTACAGAGAAATGGAGCATGACCTTTCTACACTTGCACAGTTTTGTCAGCAGTAGTGCAGATCAAAGGATGTCCATAGCAATATTTTCAATGAGCCAGCCTGACACTTGGCATACGTGCGGTCTCCTAAGGTCTGTAGGTCTAAACCTGATTATGGTGGTCATTAATTTGGTCTGATTTCCATCATGGAAAATATGAATGACCTCGTGCTTTCCTTTCATTGATCTCTGTTTCTGAAATGTTAGCAACTTGCTTTTCTACCAGTCTGAGAATTGTGCTTAGTCTTTTTAAATTGTATAAAGGCTTTTTAGGAAAATGTCTTCTGTAACTGCTGGAAATTGGCTTTAATACACTGGTTTTCAGCCTTGTAATGCATGTGAACTGATAACTCATTTTTGAGAGAAATTTCCCAACAAAGTCTATGAATCTTTTCTACAAGGATCACTCTCACAGGAAATTCAGAGGCATGCAAATAATGCAAAAGAAGAGAAAAATTATTGGGAAAAGGTAACAACTTCAGCAGGTGGAACAGAAATTGTGCTTCCATTTAAAAAACGAAACTGAAAAAGACCCCGTTCTTCACACATGGTAAAAGGAAAAAGTCTTGATTTTGCTACGCAAATGCATTTTTTTTCCCACCTGAGCCTGCAGACATTCTGAGACTTCCAAAGAGAGCGGAGTGCCCTTTCCCTCTCACTTACATGGACCTGCTGAGGAGAGACAGGCTCATCCTGGGGATGAAGCAAAGGGGAGTCCCGGGGTGGGTCTGCAGAACCTCTGTGCAGCAGAGCTGCCTCTGCCCGCTGTGAGTCTGACAGGGCCACAATTAGGGCCAGAGCTTTTTTGGGAAACAAACACCCACCCTCACCTGTGATGCTGGCAGCACATTTATCACTAACAAATCCCTGGACTGCACACTTTAAGCTGCTCATTGTAGCTATGAAAGGCGTAAGCTAGAGTACTGATATGTTTACACAGCTGAAATCCAAACGTGTGCCTCAGTTGGTGTTCTGACATTTGTTGAAAACAGACCAAAAAAAGACCAGTTAATGAAAAACGAGAGAACAATTTTGTAATGGCAGAGCATACAGACAGCTATTGGTTAAAAAGTCCACCTTCTAACATCAACATTAAAAAATAAAGAAGAAATTAAAGAAAGAGAAGTCATGACCTGACCATTTTAGCAGTAACTGTGCTCAAATGCTGTCTTGTGTCCCTGTATGAAACTGAAGCTTCCATAAATCTGAGCTACACCAAGTATCCACTGACATATTTTATTTATCTGTGCTTTTATTCAACCTCCTGAAAATACAAACTCAAAAAATGAAGCTGGTTGTAATAGTCACAATGGAGTATTTTAAGGCAGTATTTTAATTTTCTGAACATAGTTTGTGAAGTTCTCAAGAGTACAGTGGAACAAGACAGGTAACACAAGACTTGGTCTCCTGTGTATTAAGAGTCTGTTGCCTTTTGTGAAGACTTGAAGTGTCTGAGACATCAATATGAGGCTGGTAGATACGTCACACAGTCCCAGTGGATTTGCCATCTTTGGGAGTAGCACCAGTAGGATGCCCTAAGGCAAATGGCAACTGTAACTTTGCATTTTCTAAACACTTCTAATGACTTATGGCTGCTCCAAAGTCCCAAGCACTAAATTTCAGTCAGGTCTGAAAGAAAAACCGAGTAACCACATGAATCCATTTTGATTCATCTCATCAGCTGGGTTGTAATGTGTCCCAATATACTGGCATTATACTGCAAAGTGGCTTTACTTGATCTAATCCCCCTAAAATCAGCACTTACTATTAGATGTTAAATTTTGTTCTAGAAATGAGAACTCAATCACTGTATTAAAATATAAGGATTGTGAATTACTTCAGGTAGAGTCTTTCGTAATATCATACAATTTACAAGTTGTGATGCTATAGTTACTTTAAAAAATCATGTATAGTCAGCATGAATCATCCAATAAAGCTGCTATATTAAAAGCTAAAATCTCTGTTTAAACTAAGCGGTTAATATTTAAACTCATGTTCCATTAAAAATATGCCAGGATAGTTTTGCATTATGTTAAATGATACACAGTGAGGCCACTTGATTTGCTTCTATTTTTGTTGCGGTTTTTAGATCCTGAGCAAACCAGCTAGATATTATATTTCTTTGCTTGAATCTAAACAGAACCTTTCAGTCTTGGAATATAGACAATTTAGACTCTTTTTTCCAGAGCTAGCATTCTACGTTGGTGCACTCCTCAATGCAAACTTCTCATCTTGTTCTTGAAGCCTGTGACGAGATAGGCACGATGTTCTGACAAGGGAAATGCTTTCCAGGGTTCACTACACTGTCCCCCATGTAATTTGGGGATATGTTAAGCACAAAAAGGTCCAGCTCATAGTATGGAGCTTTTTGAGAGTGGAAATAGTTTAAGTAAGTGTCTTGTAAGGATAGTGGCTACTCTTCAAATTGTTTAAATTTGATGGTGATATCGCAGCAGCTGAAGCCAAAGGCTCCCCTTGACTTTAACAAGGCCAAACCATTCCTTTATGGAAACTACAAGGTTGCAAGATGCCTCTGTCTTCCAGGACATGCTTTGTACTGATAAAAACAGTCATGAGAACATCACAGTGCCAAATGTCACAATTCTGATCTAATCCACCTTTAAGTCTCTCCATTGTACAGAACAGTGTGTGGCTGGAAAAGTTTGCCAATAAGCTACATGTATCAGAATAAATATTGGCCCCAGGTAAAATCTGTCATATAACTCAACATTAGAAATTCTTCCTGCCAAGAAAATGCTTAGAAAAAACAAATTAAGTGAGCATAATGATGCAGGTTACACGGAAGCATTGCACCTTGTAAATCCATGCAAACCACTTACTCATGTCTCCAGCATTTTCTGTCTTCCTTGGATGCAAATGAATCTCCAGAACATGGAGATATTTGTAATCAAGGAAAGGTACCATTGTTATCACACCAAAAGGGTTCAGAAAATTAAAGCACAAGTAATTCAATACATGCACAAAAGAAAGGAAAAATTCTGCCAAGGATGCTTAAATAGGTTGGTACCAGCTATTAGTCACAGCATTGAATTCCACAGGAGACAGAAAAAAAAAACAACCCACAACAGAGAAGTATCACTTTACTTGTCCTGATCTTATCCTTTTCCCTGGGCATGTGCTAGTGGCTATTGTCAGAGTGAAAGGATTCTGGGCTAGATGCTAACAATTTGCTAGATTTTTAGCATTTCTTTCCACACCAGATGTGTTTTACCGCTCCTTAAGATGTGCTGTGATAAAGCCCACGGACAGTGTCTAGACATAGCACATAGATAAGGTCTTTGAAAGTCATTTGATGCATTGGGTCTGTGTTATACATGCAGGGTTTTAATGAGCTTCTTACAGGTTTTCCAGGAGTACTGTGCAGCAGGCAAGAGACACACAAAGAGAGAAAAATCCTTACCTTTGATTTCACACCTGTTGCTATAGACACCACAATGTGTTTCGCACTATCCTGTTTAAGAGGCTTAAACATGGAATGGCCATCAGATATTTTTAAACCTCTGTATACTAAGGATGCTTTTCCTTTCTCAGTTTCACTCAGGAATGTATCTGTTGGCAAATTTAGGCACAGCTTACTCATTGGCTTAGATTCTCATACATGCATTACCTTACACTACCTTCCTTTTTTTAACCAGTGTCCCCTAGATGGTTTTGTTTTGCCAAGTAAGAAAACTGGAATTTTATAGAGCATGGTAGCTCCTTGTGAAACTATTGGAAAGAACATTTCAGGGTGGGTTTTGGACCTTCAGTCACTGGAGGTCTGATGCCACCTCAAACCCTTCACCTCGGGCTGTGGCCTTGCTCCAAAAGGGATGCTCTGCTATGTATCAGAGCAGTCGGAGTGAAGGAAGACTGGGATTGTATTTACTTGCACCTGTTAGTGCAACAGTGCCACGGGTACTACAACCAGTAGGCCCATTCCCCTCCCTCCTTGGATGGGGGTGTCTTGTCTTTACAGTACGGTCTTACAGCCCAGGCAAAAGACAAAAATTAAAATAAAATAAAAAATTAGAAAAAGGAACTTTAATTCCATTTCCTTGGGGTTTATTTTTGTCTCTTCAAATAATAAAAAGTGCAGCCAAAATTTTTAGAACTCCTGAGCCATTTTTGGTACAGAAAGGCTGTTACAAGCATGACAATTTATTGTGCAATGGGAAGCCCTGCTGTGCTAACACTGCCACCCCTTTGGAGCAGCCTACAGGAATGCACATGCCGGAGAGCAGGGCTGTGGCATCACATGCTCCAAGCCTGCCTTTTCATCCTTCCTGAGCAGGACAGCTATTGCCTTTGGAGGTGGGAAAAAGGTGATGTAGGTCCAGGAGCTGTGCCCATCACCTTCAGCAGGCTGTCAGAAAAGGGACTTTTTTTCTCCATGGCACCAGGTCCTGTGATGCAATTCACACAAAAATATATTTCTATAATTTTAAACTGTACATAGGAAATGAGAGCAATTGTATAGTACAACTAATCCTTCAACAAAATCATGGAAATTCTGAATAAGACACAAAAAAAAAAAGAAAAGAACAAGACCATGTTTGGAGTATCCCAAGATTTGTGAAATGAAATTGATTTCCATTCAAATCAGGTCTTTTACTCTTCTTGAAAATGTCAGGGTGTCAGCCTTGGCCATTACCAGACTGTGATTTATAGTAGAGGCAGAGCGATAACACTCAGGTGACTGTCTGGAACTGTACTGCAGTGTCTGGAAAGGCTACATATGACAGCTTCCTCCTTTCTTAACCAACTTGCATTGCTTATCTAAGATCAGTCTCCCCCCCCTCCTCCCCAAACGCATGATAGAAAAATGATCAAACATATAGTCTTGCAGATTTACTGAGATCAGACGAATAAGACACTAGGTCTTATTTGAAGACTTCTGAAGACACTAGGTTACGGAACTTTGGAGAAACACATCAAAAATAATCCTTGAGCTAGCTATACCCTAGCTGTTTGGATGGATACCTGTAAAATGTCAGACTGATTGCCTGGCTTCAACACATGGGTATGTTTTAATCCATCTGTAGCATCTATTTCTGTAACTCGAGCATACTAGAAACACAGTAAACCAACTAAGCTTTCAAATAGTAAGAATAATACAGCTGCTGTCATTTCTTTCTGAAATTAAACACAATTTATTCAATATATAGATTCATGGAGGTCAAAAACTACCTCGTTAATAATTACTTAAAGACTCATAAGCTAATTCTGTTATTTCTCCCATTGACATAAGGTTTTGCTTAGATAAAGGCAACAGAAGTACTTAACAGCTTAGGTGATAAACTCCTACTAATTTTAGCTGCAATTGGGCACCTTCAAATGGCTCACATAAGACTTTCCCAAATAATTTTCTCTCTTTATTCCTTTAGCTATACTTGTGGTCTTAGTATAGTGAAGCAAAGAAGAGAATAAACAAGATAAATGAGTAAGGAAGTCAAACAAAAGAGGAATTACTAGCAAGCTAATAATACCATTCCTGACATCAGCTCACTCATTCTGCTATTAGTATTTGCAGAGGATATTGACAAAATGGGAAAGACTCAAACAAGAACAAGAGACATGATCTGATCTTCCCAAAAAACTTAGAGTAAGACAATGAAGACAATCTTATTAGTTTTCCAATGAAAATCCTAAGAGGGGGAAGGAAGAAAATGACCATTTAAATTGTCAGAAAAATTTTTAGTAGCTGAAAACTGATGCTAAACAAGTTCTAATTAGAAATAATGCCTATGTTTTTAATATTGATGTAATAGACTACTGGGAGACTGTTCCAGGAGGTTATTATGGATTCTCTGCCATCCCAAATCCTAAATATACATGCTAACCAAACAGAAATTGTTGGTGTTGACGTGGGAGTTGCTTGGTGAATGCTTTGGCATGTTTTATGGAGGAAGTCAGACTGGATGATTGAGTTTGCCTTGGCAGCGGACAGGATATTTCTGCTGTGTGTGGGAGACACTAGGGAGGAGAGCAAGGGGGAGGGAAAAGGAGGGAAAGAAAGAAAGAAAGAAGGGGATGCCTGGCTGTATTTCTTACCTAGCCCATGTAAGGTGTAAGTCCTGTGTGGTACCAGGTTTCCTGGTCTAGTGAATGGCACAGGGTATCTGGAAGCAGAGAGGATATAGGAGGGCATCCTTGGCATTCATGGATGGCATTCAGCCACAGGTTTTGCCACAGGCAGAAGAGTCTGCAAATCCTCTAAGAAGACTACTGCAGGTATTAAATTCTGCTGTAATTTCATAAGAATATGAATCCTTCCAAGATAAAAGATTCTTTTTCACCATGGTAAAATCACACAGAATTGAGACACACACATTAGACTGATTTATACAAAAATGATGAGCCAGGGACTCTCTGTGGAGCTCCTCCTTTCCATTATTTTTTTCTTATTTGCTATTGCAGAAGATCATTGGGACCATTAAAAATATCAATCTGAAAAAAGTAAATGTGCATATCAAAACTGATCTGGAGCGTTTCAATGGAGACTAGTTGAATACTGCCATCTGAGATCCCACATCTTATTCAGATGCAACCTTCTCTCTTTCCAACCACTACACTAAGTTACTGTGAACAACTGAAGGACAAACAGCAGAAAGAAGATGGTAAAAATATTGTATAAAATGTTGCCTCACACTGCCACACACTAAATCATAACCTTCTGCTTTGATAATATTTACTTCATACTGAGGTCTCAGAGCTCTAATAAAAGTCAAGGTTCCCCTGTGACAGTCACTGTGCTCCCATTAGTGAGTGGTGATCCCCACATGAAAGAGTCCACAGTCTGCCTGGACAGCGCTGGGAAAATGGCAGGGAAGGAAAATAAAGACTCAAAGGAACTTGTCCGTATTCATGCTGGGTGTCAGGAAGCGACCCTAAATCTTTAGCCATCGATGCAACAAAGAAGAGCACGTAGGCAGCAGTTTGGAAACATTTCAAAGGGTTTTAAAAGTGTTAGTTATTGCATGTAGTAATTTTGATTTCCCACTAGCATTTAGGGAATGATTACCAAATTTCAGAAAGCCAAGCTGCAGCCCTTGGAATTTATTAACTCATAAAAGCCTACCAAACCTCAACACTCAGATACTGGCAGCACCCACAAGAAATCTATCCCTCTGAGTCAGCCAGGAGAGGTTTCCAATTCTGCACTGGTAACCTGCTTCACTTCTAAACATCCAGCCATTGTTTAAAAATCAGGTGCCTCAATGGCGCCGAAGACCATTCTCCCCTATTTTGGAAGGAGACAAAAGTTTGAGAATAAGATCCAAAATAATATGCCAACATAATAAACAACAAAAAAGCATGGTCTCCAATGTTTATTTAAAATCTCACAGTAAATCTAACTCCCTGAATACACCAGTGTGTGTATATAAATAACACCAGCAAGAGCTATAAGCACTGTGTATCCTCAGACTTGCGACAAATCTTCCCAACAGAAGGATGAACCCCGTGCTTGCAGTGGAAAGCTATAAATCCCACCACAAAATGGCTGTGCCAGCCATTTCATGTGCTGGGCTTGCTGAACACTGATTCCTGTGCTGTTGGGACGCTGTGCCATAGGGATGGAGAGGGGCTGTGTCTGGATCAGGCTCATGCCAGCTGCTGCAGGATGGCAGCAGCGTGAGCATCTATGGACCTGCCTCCTGTAGGCTCAAAGCAGAACTAGGCTCCCTGAGGGCAAGGGCCAACCATCAAAACATCTGGAAACATGAATCTGGCTAAATGCTGGTAGCAAAAGTTTCATGCACATTGCCAGCAGAAACTACCTCTGCTGAACAGAGCAGCAGAAAATTATCCCATGGCCTGCTTTTCCCAAATCACTGTTATTAAATCTGATGTTCCACAAATGAATCTCCATTCTGATTGTGCAGAGATCAAGACTATCATGCCTTTCTTCAAAACAAAAGGAAAAAGAAGAGCTTTATCTGGAAAACTGCAACCAGCAACCAAATATATTGTCTGACTGGTGGTTATTTCTGAATGGGGCCAAGGGAGGGGATGCAAAAATTTACAAGTAGGGGCAATTTATACATCCTTCATGTTCAGGATGAAGAACCACTGTAGAGAGAAATGCAAACAATGGGAGCAAGGCTGATTTAAACTCTTAGGAGAATAAAGCCAGCATCTTGTAGGGCCTTACAATGGGGCTGTGTGAGAGGCTGAAACAAAGAGATGAAGAGAAGGGGAGATGTCATTGTTACCCACTAGTAATATTGTGATTCTATTTCACAGAATAACTTTGGCAGAAGAAAAGCAACCAACTTGTCCCATTGTCTGGTGTACCTACACCCACATGGACAGAAACATTTTAGTAGTAGAGAGTGAGTGAGGATCCCACAATCAAACTTTTTCTAGACACAAAGTTTTTCCTTGCACTTCAAAGGCAGTTTGCAGAGAAGAGAGGGTGTAGAGGAACAGACAATGAACCATGAATACTTTTCCACTGCTAACTGTCTCACTTGTATGAAAACGAGTATTTAAACTGGATAAACAGAATGTCCTTCTTTATGCATTGAAGGCACTCACTTCATCTGATTTTTTGTCATCCAATGGAAATTCTTTGAGCAAAGAGATCCACTGTGAAGAAACCCATTCTACTAGGAAAGGCTTGAGTTTGAAATTAAATCCTGTGCTAAACTTTTCAAGGAGCACCTACCTTCACTGAAGTCTTTTCAGGGCCCTGCTTATTTCTACTTTAAACTTCTCATTTATTGTACTTTAAGCCCCATCAGTGAATGTAAATGGGGTTTCACTATACGTTTAGTGCATTCAAGCATTCTTTGTTACAGTTCCCACCCTGCTGCATTATGTGCGCTCTGCCACGGAAGTCCAGCAGTCGGTTTGTTTTCTGGTATTAATAAAAGAACCTACTTTTCCCCACTTCTTTGAAGAAGTTGAAAGGGCTACATGTTAGAGGGGGAGGTGGTGGGGAACAGACTGTGGTGTAATCCCCAAACGCAAATGCTGTCTAGATTAGAAACCTCCCTGAAGAAAATTTACAAATGCTAAGACTGTGCTTTTTGTGTGATGAACACTGGAGCAATAACTTAGCCACATACTGGGTTCTGCCTAATGCTTAGGGAGCCTACTAGGTGAAAGGAATTAAAAGAAAAATAAAATCTTCCAGTTGGCTCTGTGCCGATGCCATCCAACCCTTTTGGTACCCAGTGACTTACTAATGCAACTATTTTCATGTGTATTTCATCACTGAGGTATCTTAATATAATACTTAGGAATCTGTTAAAATAATAATAACAAACACACAAATGGGATTTACACATTGCCAGTGTTTTTACATAGTCCAGGAAAAGCTTAATTAAAGGGGTGGGACGTGTCTCTGCTGAATAGCTGTTTTTCCTTCATACCTTCCCATGCATGACACGTACACATCCAAGAAAAGAAGTTGGGGGTGGTGGTGGTGGAAGAAAACCACCCAAAACCAAAACCAAAATTACCAGCCCTAAACTACTCAGCACAACTTGGTTGATTTGCTTGGCTATTTAAATAAATGAACATCCTCCTTGTAGAGAATCATGGCCCCCAGCAGCTAACAAGTAAAAGAAAAGCACAGAATATTTTCTGCCTTGTTCCCTATAGGATACTCATATTGCTCAAACTATCATTACCATATCTAGCTTATCCCACAATTACAACTAATCCTTAACTCCTAAATAAGTAGGAACAGGCGTAAAGATTGCACTTCTGAAAACCTACCAGATAAACTTTAGTCTATAATCAACTGGAAGATTCTGTGATTAATTTTAAATCCTACTTAATAAGTTAAAGAGGTTTTTAAGGATGAAATAATTTTATCAGTGTTGATTTTATTAATCTGACGTTCAGTTGCTCTCTAAGGCTTCCATTCACTTGTTGCTACTCAGGCACTGCAAGTGAAGCTCATCAATCAATTGAGCTGCATTCTGCTCAGAATATAACTCCCCACAAGAATCACTCTAGTGTTGCCAAGGGGTGCAACAACACAACATCCAACAAACCCTGAAGATGCCTGTTGTAATCATCAAACAATGAAAAAAACTTAACAAGGTGATGAATGCCTCAGATACATTGTTTGGACAAAAACACTTTAAATGAACATAATAAAATAAATCTACTTTTAATTGAGTGTTACAGTTTCAGCTGGCATTTTTATAGTACTCCAGATATATTTTTTTTTATTGTGTGACTATCTATCTAGTTATAGACCTCAGACAGCAGTCATTCTTTTTTTTTCATTCTTTTTTTTTTTTTTTTTTGGTAGGCTACAGTTTGTCCCTAAGAGGAGATGACTGCTTTTCAGTGGGAAATTATGTACCTAGTCAGGAACTGAGCATAATCATCACAAGGGCAAATCAAAATGATGGCTACATTTACTGCCTACAGAAATTTCTGTTACAGTGCATATTAACACACTGAAAATGTTGTGTTAGCTTATCGTGGATGTGCCGATTTTCATTACCCACAGAAATGCAGAACATCTTCTGTTAAACCTCATTGACATTTTTCATCAAATGAATAGAGCAATGCCCTGAAATGTGATAATTGTAGATTCTTGTTATACAACTTGGAGTAAAATATTCTTCCCTCTAATTCCAACAGTAATTAACTTGGATTGGAATTCCCTTGACTCATGTAGCAGTCTTCAGCACTGTATTAATGGATCTTAGAGTTTATATGGTTTGAAAAGAAATCCTGTCCCATGTATATAATACTATGCAAAGGTGCTAAAGACTTTCAGGTTAATGAAAAGAATTGATCAAATCACCTCAGCTTGAGCTATGAGCTTTTTTTTTTTTTTTTGCATTGTTTGGGTGAAATATGAAATGGTATATTGCTTACAATGCCTCAAAAATGAAGCTCCAGAAAATTGTTGCATCTCCCATGAAAACTAAAAATTAAAGTAGACAATTATCATAATAATAACTCAATTGTGCATGGCAGACCAAAGAGAAGCTAATACTTCCCTCTGTTTTTTGACTGATGTTTTGTTGGGCTCTAGCTAAACAGCACTTTAAGTTGACAGTAAATTAGCAAACAATACGAGACAGGAAAAAAGAAAAAAAAAATCATGTAGGGGTTAAGATGTTTATGTAAAACAGTGATTTTCCTTTTTAAAATTAAAACGTACAAATAAGCTGGTGTCAGAGCCTAGGTGATCCTTCATTTCCACTGCATTGAGCAGGCTCCCATCAGCAGCAGACAGCCGCTAATATATGCGTCTGGCTCAGTCTGCTCTACCAACCAGGAACCCATCGAATTGTTAATATCTGTCCTTTTTTGTATGCACCACACATCTTTTCCACTCTCTCTCTCTCTCTCTCTCTTCCTCCCCCTTTGCAAGAGCTTGTGTTTTTGTTTTTTTTGTTGTTGTAGCACAAGCTGATTACTCTGAAATCACTTATTAAAGAGCATTTAAATGCATTTTCAATGAAACAACATCAAGTTGTATAAAAATATATAATTCCTATATATAAAAATATATTGAAATTCTGTACATACATCTAAGCATAGCATACTGAAGATGATGCTTTCCATTTATTTGTGCTAATAGATACAGTTTCCATATACTGTCACTGGGTAAATGGGACTGCTTCCTGCGTGGTGTCTGTAGGCATTGTCACTTAGTCCCAAGACACGGAAACACCTTGTTGATCTTGGTGGAAATTCTGCCTGAGTGAAGACCCTGCTTCTCCCTCCCCTCCATCCACTTCTGCCCTACCTGTGTACCTGAGGTTGGGCTGGCTGTGTTGAGAGTGGGGAAGAGGAGGGAGCAGGAAAAGAGGCAGGCAGTGCACCAACTTTCCCATCACTATGGCAAAGGGGCAGCAGTGAGTATGATGGGCAGAGCGGAGCCACTGGAGTCATCCCAGTTCAAGCATAATGCAGAGGCAGGACTGCATGTTCACGACTTTTCCTGGAGCACCATATAAGCCAGACAGGGATTTCTAAAGATTCCTTTTCTTCTCAGTCTCAATGTAGGGCAGAGCATAGTTGAAATCTTCAGACTGACAGAGACAAAACGTTTCACACCACAGTTTCACCTTCGTTGTATATGCAGTGTTAAATGCAAAATCAATTCAGAGAGCTGAATTTGAACTATCCTCATTCAAGCAAATTTTGCTGATTGAAAAATGAATGCAATGACAATCTTTAATATGCATAAATGGGTGCATCGAATAGCTGATTAAATCTATGAGGATTTTATTTTGATGAACACTGTGCGTAATTTAAGTTGTATATTGCCATATATATACCTACACACAATACATTTTTATCTCCTCATAGAGCTTGAAAGAACAGAATATGTGCTCACCTGATCAGTATCTTAAATAACCTGTTTTCAGTATTGAAAACTGCTACAGAATATGTGTAAATTTCTAACAAAGTGCTTCACAAGTGTAGCACCTATCTGGGTGCATCTGTCTTTCCTATACTCATTTAGAACTACTTTTCCAATATTGCCTAAACAGAAGTCAATGTTGAATATCACGTCTGTGTTAAAAAAGTTACCTCTGTACCTAAATTTTCACAAGTAGCTCTTTTGGGTGTTCTTAGCATGTGGGATTGACAGTTTACAAAGAAAAGAATTACATATTTACAGGAACTGTATCATCATTGTAATTGCTAAGGCAATATTTTTTATGACTATTTAAAGACTAATTATATCTTGAGCAACTTGAAAACTATGTACTGTGCTTAATTTCTGTCTCTTAAGAAAACAAGACAAGAAGAAAAAGTATTACACTAACAGATAAGAACAATTTATTGTAACAATAGTGTTGATGCTTACAATGAAACACAATTCCTCCCACACAAGTGGAAAAAATATACTGCAGCCAAAATACCACTTTTGAAATGAACAAATAGTTTAGATGCCTGATCTGTGTGAAGCCTTTGTTTCAGTGAAGTCTGATGTATCAACAAAGTCCTGCAGCATCTTGGTTAGACACAGGAAACAGAGAAAAATGACTCAGAACTAACTCACCTATAAAATATTAAGAAATACAAATCAGATGATGTGTTTTAGATCAGATGTTCGAGAGAAATAAGCAGTGCAGAATAACTCGTGCTTCTGAATCTCCTTATGTAAAGTCAGTGAAGAACTTAACACATGAGGGACAAGCTAAAGCTCACACTATTTTATTTCAGAGGGGTAAAAAATATAAGTGATGGAGAAGTTAGAAGTTGAGTCTGGTGCTTAGAATATTGTGGGTTCACTTTAAAGTGAACAGGTACGAGAAATATGTTTCTGAGTGCAAAGGGATTTTAATGCTGCAGTATGATTTTTAAACCAATATTCTCTTTCAGATTAAAATGTAAATTAAATGAGAGAATATTTTAAATGCCATATTGTGTTCTCACTTGGACAAAGAGAAAGGATGGCAACTAACTACAAAATACTCTTTGTTCCATGTTACAGGAAAAGCTAAGCAACAGTTTTCCTGTAGACTAAAATCATTATTCAAACAATAGAATGAATGTTTTCTAGGCCTCGAACATCAGTGTTCATATTTTATGTTTTAAAAGTCAATTAATGCTGTAACAGTAAGGATTAATATACACTTTGTGATAATTATCTATCGGAATTGTCTACAATAATAATAATAGTAGTAATATTATGGTTGGAAGTCTTTTGTATATTTTAGTATCTGTTTTGAGTGGAGGTTTTGTTGTTTTTGTTGTTTGGGGGGATTTTTTATGTGCAAACTTAACATTCAGGTTAAATTTTAATTCTAAATGTTACATGACATCTAGTCCAGTTTTCTAAACATATAAATATGTAACATCCAAATGTTGCAGAATGGGTAACCGTTGCTTAGAATTTTTTTCTTTTTTTTTCTTTTAGGAACAGTTCTGGTGCTTAACATTTGAAATAGGTATATTTTCCTTTTTACCCTTGCAGGCAGGGAAAGCTCCTTTGGTTCTCTAAATTCTGCAGAAAAACAATCACAGTCCAAAGCTGCTGGTTCCCCTCCGCCTAGGTCCCAAGAGCCTGACTTGTGATTGTTGCTAAAAAACCTCACAAGTTAGGGTCTCAGGGACTAGGAAAAGTCCAATATGATCCAGTAGAATTCGTCTTCCAATAAACTGAATTGTTTAGTAGTCATAATCGCTGTCAGCAAAACTTTCACTGCTATTGTTAAATAGAAAAAAATACCAAACCCAAAAGAAACCCTACAAGCAACGTCCCCCCCCAGATCAACACCACCTCCTTCCCCCCAGATAAACAAACGACAGTTTCAAGTAGGGGGCAGAAAAGATCAAATAAGCAGGCAAGATGCATACATACATTCAAACAATGTATCAGCTGACCGAACAGACTTTTCTGAGAGTAACTTTTGAAAAGAGAAAACAAAGAACACAGGATAAAAATCTTCACTGCCTTGTCTCGCAAGTAGCTGTGCTACTATAAGGCATCAGAGGGAAGCGTCTACAAATGGGTTAAAATCTGCTTCCAGCAGATTTGTACAGTAACAATTTTATTCTATTTCCTTAATGCCTGAAAGAAGGATTAAATGGTTGTTAAGGGGGTTCTAATTGAAATATTTCCCCATTATACTTTTTGTCCTACTGTTCAGGTGGGCCCTGGGTTGCAGAGTACTTTAAACCCATTCACGATGCAAGGTTAACCTTTGGGTGTGTATTCACTTTTTGCCTCTTCCCCACATTCAACATTTAATCCTTCTACAGACTGCTAGAAAAAGCTTCTTCCTTTCCAATGGCAAAACTAGCCTTCACTCCATAAGCTGCAGAAAACATTGACATGCAGAGGTTGTTGTCACTTGAACCAGATTACTCAAAGCACACATAACTTTCAAATACTGTTGATAAAGTAAGAAGAAATGCTCAGATTTCCCAAATAATTTTGTTCTGAAGCCGAACACTTTTAGTGGCACGACCACAATCCTGAATTACTTTTGCATTCATTCTCCTCCGATCTTTAGCCTTGTTTGCAGAATGAAAAAGAAAATTTCTACTTTAGGGACAGGATCCATCGTGGCTTTTTATTTTTTTCCTCCATCAGATCCCAGAGCAAAAGAAACAGCAGCCATAAAGGTCCTAGCCACTGGAGCAGAATCTGGCATAGAAAACTCAGTGCTCTTCGGGAAGCCGTTCAGCTTTAAAAAGGAAAAAAAAAGAGAAGGAGGGGGAAGAATTAGAATCTCTGCTGGTTGAACAGGTGAACCATCCATTTACAAGAAAGCTGTACAGAGTGCTCTGCCGAAGAAAAGATTTGCCAGTGCCCCCCACCCCCACCCCTGCCCTTCACCTTCCCCTCCAGACTGACACTTCAGATTTCAGAACATTTTGGATTATTTACAATATTATTTCAGCTGATGATATAATGCAACATTATATAAGAGCCGTTTCTTTGTCACTGTGCACCATTCAATCAGTTATGCCTCAGACACAAAATAGTTAAATGAAACAAAATATATATATGAGAGAGATATATATGTATAGCAGTCCCTAGATTTCATTCAATTTCTTTTTTTCAAAGCTGATCATGATTTAACAAACAATTTTGACCACAGCTTTCAAATCAATAATTAGAATGAAAAATCTCTCCCCTCTATAAATATGACATTAACATAATTATACCACCCCCATCGCATAGACCCATCCTCTTTAGGGAATACATCTGATGCTCTGAAGATGGAAATCAGTCAGATTTTAGTTGCTCTCGAACGTACCTTTGCTTCTCACTGACTGACTGGCTTTACCTTCCATGCACACACGCGGTCACAGCACACACACGCACACACATGCGCACGCACACACACACACACACACACACACACACGCACAGAAAGGCACGGCAAAGAAAGCAGCGGATGCTGACTCAGAGCAGTTGTGTGTGGAGGGGGTGGTATCGGCTGGTATTTTCACTGCACTCATCATTAACATTAACTCACTCTCTAGCATCCACCCTCTCTCAGACCTGCTGGACTGCAGCATTTGCATGACGCTGTCACTCTAGCCCTTGTGGGTCAGATGTTAGAAGAAAAAAAACCAAAAAAAAAACCTCAAGGCTCTCATAAGGAATGCCTTCATTTCTTCCAAAGGGTCCCTCTTCTTATTTTTCCACCTTTCTACTTCCTCTGTTGCTGTGTCTCAGTTGTTTGACATCTTTCCGGAAGAAAATGTCTTGAGCTGCAATAAGCCAGTAGTCAGTCGGTCCTCCCCTCACCTCACACTCCTATTCCCACCCCCTTTTTTTCCTAATCAATAAGACAGATCTCCAAATGCAGTTGTGAAAACAGGCTCTGACACACAGACTTTCATCCTCGATCCTCTGCCTCAGGAATAGCAGGCAACCCAGGCTCACACGTGATGTAGAGAGAAATAATGCCAGTAATTCTTGAACAGTCTTAGGAGTTTATTCTACGCCTTCTTCATTTTTTCCTTTGCTCGAATAAATACCAGTGGGAAGGACACACTAGCTCTCAAAAGCTACAAGGATTCACTTCTTCAGAAAATAATGAACATTAAGAGACTAATATTAATCTTCCTCAAAATTAATGCTATCTTCCTCCTCCCTCCCCCCCCCGCTTCATTGTACTCTTTATAAGTAGGAATTGTCTCATAGCCAAAACCCTGCCAAGGTCTGAATCACCATTCACTGTGCTGAAATCGTGAGTTTCTGGGCTTCAATTGGCATTTAACTGGACTAAGCAAATTTTTTCCTCTTTTTTTTTTTTTTCTTTTATTTTAGACTTCTTAGTTAAAAGAAAATAAAAAATAGAAGCTGCTTGCGTCAGTGGGAGCACTGCAAGAGAACAATGGCAATACACCCGCACCACCACACTGAGTACTGAAAATGCATGTTCGAGCCCCACTTGTGTATTTTTCTGTACGGAATTTGCTCCCTTTCAGGAAAGAAGTCTGAACACATACACGTACACCGAATACACACACGGAGAAACTCAAGATGCGTATAGAAAACACACAACACAAAACAAAGCACAAAGGCTGATAACTGAAACACAGGCACAAGTTGTCTGACAAGCTATGAAAATCCACAGAGCATAATCATTGTGTGCATTTTTACCTTGTTCCTTTGTTCTTAAGGCAAGGGACTTTAATGGCTTACGGTGTTGACAGTCTTTCGGCTTTTCCCTTTTTTACGGCAACAGTATTTGGGAATTACTTTTCCAGACAATACCACACCACTGTGATTCGCGGTATAGAAATTATTTACCAGAGAGGGGGGACAGGTGATACGCAATTCACCAGCCAATTCTCAGAGCTGCCTGGTGCTGTGGAAGCCCTCGGCGTAGCCGGGCGGGCAAGTCCCAGGATGCAGGGCTGCGGTCCCGGCTCAGGTAGCCTTTTGGCAACCTTACAGCAGCAGCAGCGAACAGGAAGGGCATCCACTTGCAGGAAAGGTCCAAAAGAAAATGCCACGCAGCCCCAAAGTAAAGGAAGGAAGCCAAAACGCCGGGCACACGCCCTAAGCCCAGTTAGTGCGCGCTTGGGACCAGTCGTGGTGATGGTGATTAATTTCTTAGGAAAAGGATGGAGGAAAGTAGACAATTAGGAAACAGTTAAGTTTGTAATCTCAGAGAAAGGGAGAGACGGAGATAGACACACACCCACAGACAGAGAGCGAGCGAAGAACGCCAAGCATGAGACAACAAAAACAAGACGAAAATCAGATTTGGGATACTGAAAAAATACAGGATTACAGCATTGAGCTTAGCATTCACTGAGGTACAGAAAAAAAAAAAAGAAAAAAGAAAAAAAAAATACCACATGCAGAGCATGGCTTAAAATACTTATTGCCATCAATAGTCTGTGACGGATGCCAGCTTCTTACTGCTATACGTACATTAGATTGGTCATCGCCTCTTAATCTCCTTTTGCTCAGACCCATCCATTTTTTGCTGCTCCAGCATCTGTGCCCTTTATGCTTTTTTTCTGTATAGTTACCCACAATACCCTGGATAAATTAATGTCATGACCTCGCTATGGCTATCAGACAGAAAAAAAAAGTCTACTATTTTAATAATTGAACGTGCGCGTACAGCAAACTGCCTACTGATAGCCCAGCTTTGTGGACTGCCTCCAAAAGCAGCCTTTGCTAGCTCTGCGAATCAGAGACAACAGATGCAAATACTGGCCACAGAGCCCCGGCTCTCTGCCTTGCCTTTTTTTTTTAAAAAAACCCACCCTTTTCAGTCTGTGCCACTTCATTTTCCCTGTGCCTCTCCCCTCAATGGTTAAAAACATTAGCCTGATGAAATTAGATGCTTCTGAATAAAAGGATGAAGATGAGTGAAAATTATAAATGGGTGCAGATTCTGGAAATTTATATCCAGACGGTGAGTAGGGAAGAGTACCCAGGTTCAAGTGCTGAGCCTCACTTGGGAGCACCTCTGGGGCCAATGGGACTGCAGAGTAGATTAAATCAATAGTCGTCTGAAACGAGATGTCGTAATCAATCAGCTCAATTACCACTGTCATAGATCTGGGCTTAAGGTCTTTCCTGATTCCACTCTTCTAATCATTAACCCTTATACATCCTCATAATAGGAACTCACACTAGCTCTGCTGCCCTACCTTCAGACCATCAAAGTTTAGCTTAGTATTTTCCCCTCTCTTTTCCTTTCCCTATTTAAATAATGTAAGAGTGGGTCAGCAAGAAATGTTTTAAATGTGAATATGGTGAGATTAGGTGCACTCCTTTAAGTGTACCTATTATATATGTGCTGCTGTGCACTTATATATTATTATTATGCCTCCGGGAGTGGCTGGGTGGATCAAAGACTGCTGTTTAATTAACATTCAACTCAGCTGTTTCCTTGGAGATTAAAAATAGAAGACTAGTTGAATTAAACTGAAGCTGTTCACTCCTTTCACTAATCCAATATTACAGAACCCTCCTCCCCTCAACCTAGTTAGAAACAACCCATTTCTGGTTAATCAGCCACCAGGAAAATCCATTTTCAGTTTGAAGGTAAGTGTGAAAAAGTTGGAAAGGCAGTTTTGTGTGCATGTCTGAATTTCACAGAATTGCCCATCATTTACATTTTGCATCCACAGTACAGTAAATCCTCATGCAATGCAAGGAGAAAAGAACCATCACGCTTGACTATGAGCAGAACCACTTTAAATTCTTGCCTGTAATTATTATTTGCTGTATGAAGATTAAATGTCAACCATTAAACTTTTTTTTTTTCCCTCCCTGTACAGGAAAAGATCTAAGAGCTTCTCATAAAAATGCTCCAGCAATTCTCACATATCCTTCTCTCATTTTCTCAGGAGGAAAAAAAGTATCCAGGTAGCAGGCATCCAGAATTTAGGTCTCTTAAGTCTGATTTATTCTGTTAGACTTAAATAATAATAGTGAAAGAAAACCCTGGTGCATTTACGCTTACATCACTGCCTGTACACACTGCCTCTGTTTCCAAGCAGAACCACACCTTTTTTAACCATAGATCTGCTTCTCATCTGGACAGACCTAAGGCACAGCCTCAGTCCAGGCAGCATTGAGAATACCAAACAGCAGAATTAGCTGTGGAAATGGAATTTTGGGGAGGAATTTGTGCTCCTAGAGGTGCTAGCAATAGGTATGGGACAGGGGCAGCAAACGGGGATCTCAGGGCAGAGGCAGAGGCTGAGGTCGGGGGTCTGTCTGGGCAGGGCTCCGTGCTGTCCAAAACAGGTTATAATTGGAGATCAACTGCTGGATTTAATGACCCGGCTGTTTTCATTAGTAGAAATGTGAAAAATTGGTCTCAAAAATGATTCAGCTGCTAGCATAGGTGCTTTTTAACAGGCTAATACCTCAGCTAGGAACAGCTTGGTTGCAGTCACTGACCCCTCACAGATGGAAAAAAAATGACCTCAGCTTTGCCTCCTTTCTGGGAAAGTTTTAGCTGGCAGGGGGATGAGAAGCAAAAAGAACCTTAATTTTGTTCTTTAGTAATGCTAAATGAATGCACTGCACCAAGCACCACCTTAAACTGGCTGAAGGGCACTGCTCAGTTTTGCAGCCAGCAGCTCAGACTGTGAGCATCATCCACAAGGGGACAGCATCCACATCCACACCGGAAAAATGCAGTTTGCGTCTGCGAGGATCAGAAAGAGGAGCAGTCATTGCTGAAAGCACCCAGAAATTTAAAAATAAAAATAAATTTTAAAAAAAGAGAGAGAAGAAAAAAGAAGCCGTTTCCTGGATTGTTACTTCTGGATGGAGAGGGAGGAGAGGTGAGGCTGGACATGCATGTCAGATATCAGAACATGCTCAAATACAGATGAGCCTTTTGTTTCTTAAACAGCAAGATTGAGCTGATTTGCAATATTAAGGCAAACTTTGTGTGACAGATAAGGACTCTCTAGAATAACAGATAGTAATGTTAAGAGAATGTGATGAGAAGATACTACTGGAGCAACATCAGAATATGTCTAATGGGAAGAAAGAACTGCACTAATATCGAAAGTTATTCTGATTTTACAGTTCTCATGTTGATATCCTCAGTGTGCTCCAACTGGGACATAGCACACTCATCCCTTTCCTTTTTTTTAGAAGCAAAAGTTTCTTCATCACGGTGCATGCAGAAAGGATATTCATAAAATAAAAATTCTCTTAATGTAGCATTTAAATGACTTAGAAGAGTAACACTGTTAGAATGACCCGTGCATAGTTAGAATGACCTATGCCATAGTTCTGTACGATTCTCCCTAACACCTTCTCACCTCACTAATGAACAGCAAGGGGATAAAGACTTCAGAAAATTCCCACAGCTGTCTAGTCCCAGATTTACCATAAAAATATCTACCCCCCTATTTTCTTGTTTAGAAATGCTACATCCAGAATTCGTCTTGTTATACAGCAAAAGTGCCTTTTTTAACTTAACTGAAATTCCCACTTGATCATGAAGTATTAAATATATATACAGCCTACACAATCTATTACAGAAAGGAAATCACAGAAATAAAACTACAGAGAAACAGCAATATCCTTCTCTTCCTACACGAGCTCCACCTTACTCAAGAAATGCTATTATACCATCTCCTTGCTGACTTGTCAATTTACCTGCCCTTTATTAAAACACAGACAGCAGAAATTATTGCCGTTTGAATTACTGTGTGTGTGAATACTATTCAATAGACCTTGATTTTACTGACACTTTCAATTAAAAAAGTAATTATTTGTGAAAACAAACCACTATGATATGTATACTTTTTTTGACCTATGTTTTCTTGAGCAGTGAGAGAATGAAATGATGAATGAATTAACTTTTCTATTTATGAACACTTTTTATACTTACTTCACTAATTGCTTTGTGTTACTACTTAGTACAGCATCAGCACAATGTGAAGAAAGGAGGGGCCTGGTACTAAAATAAAATTCCAACTGTTCAAAAACCTGTTTTTGCCTAAACAGTTGGGTCTGCATTTGTAGTCTGTTCGGTAAGAAAGACATAAAGTGCCAAGGACTATTTTAAAAATCCCGCTTCATAAATTTTCCAGTATGACATTTTTACTGTTTCCTTATATGTAGGTATACCTGCATACACATGCACACACACATACATACGTAATTGATAAAAACACAAGATTACATAGAACTAGATCAGCAAAATATGCTGTCTCTTCTCAGGAGTCACACCTCCACGCTGGTTACACACTATTGTTGCAATAACCAGTGGGCCTGATCCTGAAATAGGGCAATACAAGTCCCTTTATTTGGGTGGATAACGTCTCTGAAATGACCTGAACCATATCTCTGAGCACTGATTCTCGAGTGTGTATTTGCCACATAAAAATCCAACGTTGTAAGAGGAAATTAAGGGTGTTTGGTACATGCTGCAAATACTATGAGAATGTACAGAATTCTGCTGTAAGACAAAACACTCCTATTTTCTTAATAATGCAATCTGAAGATAGACATTTGTGAGAAACATTCAGACCCGTCATTTCTACAACCTTGTTTTTAGAGGTTTCAACAGCAGTCTGGGGAAAAGCAAAGCATTTTAAGAAGAAAATAAAAAATAGGTTCAAAGCCTGCAAAACTGGAATATTTTAAATTTTCTAGACAGTGAAGGTTAAAGCTATCCTGCATTCTCATAGTTCTCTCTCTCCTTTCAATCAATCTCATTGATTTTTTTTAAAGGTCAGAGGCTATACCTTCATTGATCAAAGAAACAGCCTGACACAGCGAAAGAGTCTGCCAATTCCAGACAGATCAATCACACCTTTGTCTGCTTTTGATACATTATGGTTATTTATTCTGCATCACCACGACTTTCTGTCGCATGGCTCTTAATGTAATAATGCTGCTTGGGGACAACAATAAAAGAAAAGGGGGGAGGGGAAATATTCTATTTAAAATATTTTAAGCCTCTGTCTGGTATTTCTGAGGGTGGCTTATGATGGAACTTGGCCAACTTGTTTGATTTCATTTTTGCCTTGGAAGTCCTGTTCTGGTATTTAGCTCTCCTCCGTCAGCACTTTGTAGGATTTTAAAAAGGCGATCCTTTGAAAACAATTTGTGCAAATTGTTTTTAAAAAAGTAATTAGATCTTGATAGGACAACAATTATGATCTAATCAGAACCATAACTTTCCAGGTCTATGCACCAGTTTAGAAATGTTTTAATAAATAGGATGTAACTGATACTCGGCTACAGCTACGGACTGCTTTATGACTGTAAAAGGAAACTAATGGTCAGCCTAAAACAATTACTAGGAAATATTGCTGAATAAACAGATATAAGTGCTGAAAAAACTCCTGGCTTTGCAAACTATTATGCTGAAAGCCAGCTAAATCTTTAAAAAATGCACTATATGCTCACTGTCTGCCATGACTGAAAGTTCTGTGTTATTATTTTGCTCTCCATAGCTCCTGCAAGAAGCCTTCAAAACTCCCTAATATAAAATCTTTTGTTCACATTTGGTAGCCTATCACTTCACTAACAGTTTCACTACTTAAGAAAAATCACATATGGGTCTTGGGATATTGGTTATAAGTAAAAGCATTAAAATCCACTTTTAAAAGTGAAATTGTAGCCTAAGAGAAGCCAGTGGCAAAATGCCCAGTGACTTCAATGGAGCTGGGACTTCACTGGAAGATGTTACATCTCAACTCCTTCAACCCAAGCTACCTGCAGTAGAAAAGGGAATTTGTGAGATTTCAAAGGACCCTAATCATATAAAGATCAAAAAAACCCAACACATTTCTTATCAAAATAGCTAGCAAAGCTGTGATGGGCTCTATGTACCTCTCAGTCCTATCAAGCAAAGTGGAAATGTTCAGTAAAATTAAGCATGTAAATCTTTGCAGAATCAGGATGTCAGGTAATAAGACATAATCACCATGGTTAGAACATTAAAATAAGATATGTGATAATCCAAACACTTGGCATTAGTTTCTGATTTCATTGTGCCTGCTCTGTAAATTATTGTGCACCCAATTTACAATTACATCAGCACTATTATGTAGAGCAAAAGGTAAGTGGTATACAAAGATGAAATATTAAACCCATTAAAAAGTTATGAGTTTGACAGAGTCCCTACATGTATTTGTGTTCATGCCAAGAAATGCATTTGAAAACCTTTAACAAAAGGAAACTGCCTTCCAGTGATAAACTTCAATGCCTACAAGACATTGCTAAAATGCTACTGCCACTCTCAAAGGCCAAGAGACCTTAAAAATGGTTGCTGGCTGACAGCATTATACAAAAACATACAGTTTCTTCTGTAAAGAAATAAAGCTGAATGGACAACATTTCAGACAAGTTTTGAATAAGTCTATTTGTCCAGCTTACTTTGCAAAGGCTCTGAAGAAAACAGCACCATAAACACTTTCAGTCCCCACACAAGGGCTAAACAAAGAGTCCTCTTTCTAGCCATTTAATCCAGTAATTTATTTTTTCAACCATCACATAAATCGAAACACAGCTGTAACCAATGACTTGCAGATCCAGTTCCCTGCCAGCTGGATCCTGTTCTGCTGAAGCAGCAAGATTTTTACATTGTTCACTTCTGTACATCTGGAGAAATCATTTAGGTTCAAAGGTGACTAGAAAAGCTCTTTAAATAAACTCAACCAACAGTGAAGAGAGGCCTTCATATCTACAAAAGCTCTACAGAGTTCCATTTTAAAAGTTTTTTCTTCAAATTAGTGCACAGAGCGGTTTGCTTCTTTAACTATTTTTGATTACGACATTTTAATTGAATTCTACACTCAAATATGTATTTTGATAACAGAGAAATATTTAGTATTTCCAATGAACTTTCAAAAAATGTCAATACTCAAAAGTGATCACAGTCAATAGTATGTGTATTTATCACATTTAAAAGAATGACCAGACAAATAGGAGTGTAGTAAAAAAAAAAACCAAAAAACCAACAACCCAAAACTCAATTAATGCATCTTAACTGCTGCCTGAAATGCACCTTGACTTTAAATTGAAAAGAAAGCAAACAATAAAAAAGCATATGGATATGCTGAACCTGAAATCTCTTATAAGTTAGTCCTTAAAATAGCCTTATTTCAAAAACTCTGCCTCATCCCATACTGCATGAGTCTTCAGGTTAAATAACAGAAATGTCCCTGACATTTTAAACTGCACACAGAAAATTGATTACAATGCAGCATTTCTTTTACTTACAAAAGCAATCACAAAGCAAACCAGCTGAATCTTTCAGAGGTAAATAACGATGAATATTAAAGGCTCATATAATCTGTATCTTTGATTACGTTTCAGACAAAACAAGCACTCAAACACATGACAATGGAAAGCGTTTGTGCCTAGCCCAGGCCCCACTATCAAAAACATTTGCAACGCTGAAAGTTCTGATGATAGGTCTTATTTACAAATTCATAAGCACATGATCTCAGTTACAAAATCAACTAAAATTTTTCTCAGTATTTGTGTTTCTCTTGAAAGCAGGTAAGCAACACACATCCAGAACATGCCCCAGTTGCCCAGGTAAAGATGTAGTTCCTGTGCTGCACATTATTAAAAGGCATTTCAAGATTCAGTTACGCTTCATTACTGCAATTGCTTCTTTTCCTCTTTTAGTACTTACTGTAATAGCTGCTTTGAAACAATGCTGATAAAAGTATCCTTTCTGCTTGCCTCTCTGGCCACATCTCTGCACTGCTTCGTGTTATTGCCAGTTCTCCCTCCTCACAGATTAACTGAGAAGCTACCTCACCTTCAGCTCTTGCTTCTCCTTGTCAACTCTTGCCTGCACTTCCCCCTTCACTCATAATTGTAGGAATGCTATCTGTGTTCTGTTATGAAAATAGGAGCCTTAAGAAAAAATAAAGAAGGAAAATACGTCGTCTTTAAAAGCCAGATAAACCAGATAAATTACCTGCAGAAATTAACATGCACAACTCATAACCAGATAATTACCACATCACTCCAGGGCAAACTTCAGAGTATTTAGACATGCATTTCTGTCCATTAACATGTATAGATTCACATAAACGTTCTAAAATTAAAAGTAGCTAGTTTGTAGTTAATTGCAATGTTTCTGGAAAGCTTTCTCCCTTCAGTCCCACTGTAACTGTGGTTGACTTTTTCCTTGGTAACCAAAGTAAGTATCACAAAAGGAAGTGAATTTTGTCAGAACAGAAACCGTCAGTGCCCAGTGAGTGAGGCTCTGTAGGGCTTGCCGTGATCAACTTTGCCAGAATCATCGGTAACAATTTAACAACTTAAGCTTCATTTACCACCCATTCGCTTTGTTTCACCAGCAGTAGCCCTCTGTAGTTCAGATTCTGTCTTGTCAAAACTATTTGACTCAATAGGCAAAGGATAATAAATCTCTATCAGGATTTATTATCCAGTTTAGACATCACCTATGGTCTGTGATGTGACAATGCCGGTTTCCTGCCTGCCTGCCTAGGGTTTGGGTAACTTTTAGTCACAATCTGAAATACACCCTTTGGAGGTCTGTGACAGTCTAGGAAAAATAAAGTAGCCTGGAGAGAGGTATTACCTATTTTTGTTAGATGCCTTTGGTTACTTAAAAGATCTCTCTTAACTCTCTCATACTGCAGTTGGCAGTACAGATGGTATTCTGATTTATCTAGGAATATAACTCCTATGGCAGATCCCAAGGCAAAGGCTTTGGAGGTTTCAATGTATATCTGGTTTAAAACCTAAGCTCTGCTGAAACAATCTCCCAACTGGAAATCCAACTCACCAAACTAGGAAGACTGAATCAGAGATTTTGAAATCCCAAAGGCCAATTTCAGAATGCGCTAAGTCAGATATTCCAATTATCTGAATTTTTATCGTGCTTCTACCTAAGGGTTTGGATAATTATGTCTATCTTCTATAAGGCTTTTACTTATGCCAGTTTACATTGTCGAGAGAACTTTATGTAACCTGTACCACTGGGTGCTTGCAGCAGGGATGAACAGCTTACAAAGCACAGAGTGCCAGACTTCACATACATCTCCTGTATTAAAGACAGAGCTTGTCAATAGGAACTGAACGGGGGGCAGCACCTGCTGCCATTTAAAGATGAATGATGTTGACAATCACTTTTTTGGCAGACTCCTGCTCCCACGCAAGGTAGCAATTCCCATTTGCCAATTCCCAGTGAGTGTGCAGCCCAAGGTCTGTAGCATAAATCAGGACATCTGCCAGAAGTGGTGGTCCTTTCTGCTCTCCCTCCTGAGCTCGGGCATTTGTTCCTTCACCTGTTTGTGCTGACACTTGCCTCTCACAGCTGCATCCTAAGGCAGGTTAGAGAACTGTCCCAGAAAGCAAACCAGCAGAAATACAAGATTAGTTTGCAGCAGGATCAATCCTTCATCTGGCTCATTTAGCAGTCATATAAACTAAGTGCCAGCAAAAAAAAACAGGGGGAAATGAGTACCACTAGCAAGAGGATGGAGTTCTTCTTTCAGTGGCAACCTGAACTTAAGCAGAATATACGTGGCCTTGCACCTAGCTGGAACCAGGAGCTCTATGAACCAGGGCCTCTCCAAGTCAGCTCCTTAGGACATTAAAGGTCCCCATATTCTGACTATGAAGTAGTGTTGCTATGCTCCCTGGTATCCGTGTTGAACTCTGTAACATAAAAGTAAAAATAATTTCTGAGGCAAAGGTATGAGACTGTTTTACAGCCAGAGAGAAATTGGAAGTTGCATCTAGGGGATAAAAGACTAGACATTCTAGGAAGCATCATGTAGAAGGGCTGTTCAGGGTGGTCAGAATAGTAAATGAGATATTAGCAACAGTCAAGCAATACATCAAGGCTGTAAATAACTGTGAAATCAGGTATTAACAGTAGTCATACAACACACAGAGGTGGTGCTCAGAGATTCCAATACACTTGAAATGCAAATTATAGTAGAGCTAAGGGTAGTTGTGACAACAGATTTGAGCCAAAAATTAGATCTCTAATTTTCAGACACTATGAAGAAATGTATTTGAACTTTGCCAAAACGGGCTGAAAGGTACCGTATACATATAATTACTTGCACAGTCTTCTCCTTGCATGTATCTCATTCCACTTATCCAATTTAGAACCGTGTTCTCAGTCAATTATTTACAAAGATAAAATGGACAGGCTTAGGGTTTTCATAAAGTCCATTATAGCCATAAAGCATACAGAGAGAATCAATAAATTGTATGTTATCTCCACACAGCATTCAGCATT
>WEKY01043601.1:43172-62725 GCA_013390045.1 Picathartes gymnocephalus
GGGAGGGTAAGTAACATGCCTATTACTGTTGCAGTCAGTTCACTTTTCATTGGATTTTGATCCACAGGCACACACTGCAAGGCAAACATATGCCTTTTCCTTCACAAATAAAGTGCCATCAGCCACTGCACCCGTGTTTGTAAATCATTTCCGAGATGCTGTGTTCTCACATGTGCAATCTGAGAGCAACAACATAAGAGGAAACATATCATTGTGAAACATATCACATCCAGGACTTATGAAAAGGAGGAAAAAAAAAAAAAGAGGAGGAATGGCACAATGCACAGCTAGGTTTATGTTGTGCCCTGAATTCCTAAGCAGAACATCTCAATGCAAAGCCTGAGCATTGCAGCCCCCAAAGGCCCATGCCTCTCCAGGGATCAGAGCATTTGCAAGTGCACGGGGATTCCATGTGACGTGACAGACTCTGCCTGGGAACCCACCAGCTGGCTGGAAGAGACCAGCAACATGTGCTACCAGGTAGCTTAAAGAATTATTGCACACAAAGAAAATAAACTTCCCATGTCCACGCTCATTTACCTTTAAAATAACCCCCAAAACATGACTACTTTTTTAATAAAGTAAATTTGACCCATAACGTTGGTGCAAAGCACTTCATTTCTTTATCCTCAAGAGAATATGCCTGTGAGCATAATCCTAGGGAGATGCAGGCATCAGAGAATACAGATATCTTTTCTATCTTTTCTTCATTTTTGATTATTAGGTTGCACTGGCACCTTGAAAGTTCCCTTTGTGGAATCCACCTGTACAAAGACTTCCCTTCCCAGGATCCAAAACTGTGGTTTGGGACAGCAACACAATGACATTGAGCAAATCCTTCTTAATACACCAGTTTTCTCCATGAAGAGCTGAAAGCTGTGCTACACTTTGAAAACACGTTTCCATGCTAGCAGGAGAGATGCCTGTAGGATAACCAGCAGTAGGAGGAATGTAACTCTCAATCCCTCATGTAGCATAAAAGTGGCCATAATGGGTTAAATCCAAGAGCCTTCTTGCTCAGCATCCTGTCTTCAACACTGCATATAAATAGATGCCAAAGGTCTTCCTTTGAATCAGACAAGCACAGACGATCCTTCTAACAAAGGACTGTGAGGTGACTATAAGGAAAAGGAACATGTTTGTATATTATTAAGAGAGACTCCAAGTGGGAAAAATGAAATATCACAGAAATTGTAGCAACATTTCTTCAGGAACTGAAGGGTGGCAGAGGGCACATAGAACAGGGAAGGGGATAACATGCTGTCCTCTGAAACTCACTGAAAGTTCCCTGTTCCCAGCTCCTCTCTGTTTTCTGTGGATATCATTACAGTGATTTCAAAGCCTCTTTGCAATTCTTTCATAAAGGTCAAATTCCACACTCTGTTCAGCATGAGCAGTGGTAACTGCACTGCCTTTGAACATCAGCTCTCTGGTGCAAGGAATCCGTTGTTACCAAAACGTGAACTGCTTCATACAGTCAGACTGGAGTCTGCTGAGTGCAGATACCCAGATGACAAAGAAGCAAAGCCAACAAAACCAACAACAACAGCTAACCATGGGAAATGTGTTTAATAATTACTTTTGGGGTTTTTTTAAATTTTTCTCTATCCAGGGATCCTTTGGAATCCATCTTGGGAGATTTGCAAAGAAAAAAAAGCTATAAATAAACTCCTAATTACAGGATCACATATTTCAACTACATCTGGAAAGTTCAGAAGGCCACTTTGAAGATACTGTCTCTAGGTGAATCTGATAAACACAGTTAAAAGCTCTTGTGCCCTAGATGTCATCAAATACACAACTGACAGGTTTAAAGAGAGATAATCCACTAATAAAATGTACAGGATTCTAAGTAAATATACTACTATGTCATATTTCTGAGGCATAAAAGTTCTTCACAAAGCCTTGAGCCAACAACTGAGAATCTTACAGTCTGAGTGCTTCTAGTGTTTTCTTTATTGGACAGAAACATTATACCTCTGGACAGGGTACAGATGCCATAAACATAGTTATTTGTAAAATTAATTACCAGAATTTTCTGTGGATTTTAGTTAGGTAACTGCAGCCTTTCTGGGCTGAAAACAAAAACCTGTGATCTAGCCAAACATCTAAGTCTCCAGATTTATGAAGTGGTTCAATGCAATGCAGAAGTGGCAGGCTGCTTTCCTAAATCCACCTGCAAGAGAAGTGCCACGTGATCTTTTTCCACAGAAAGAGATATCACAGTTCTTTAAAAGTAAATTGAAGCACAGTATTCTTTCAGCCTTCTAAACAGTGCCTTTACACTTGCTTCATTCTTAGAATTCAGCAAATAAGTCAACAGCCATTTTCGTTATTCAGTGAGGACCATCAGAAAGCATGAGGCAAACAATACATGAGGACAGGTTTATAACTTCTAGCTTTCCAACAATTCTTACAGATTTCAGTTGTTTAAAATTGTCTTCTGCACTCCTGGCACTACTTTAGCTAGTGAACTCATAGCAGCAGCTTTTAATTTTAAATACCAGGCATTCACACCTCAATAAATGTGCAACAAGTTACACTACATCAACACACAGCTTCCCCTTTTTCCCTTATTCAGGGAAAACTGCTTCTCAAAGAGTCTTAGGACTGTACTCTTGTATCCCCAGATTTTTTGGGTAAAGAAGCACTAAAAATATTCTGTTCATTATTGATCTAATTTATTAATATTTTTCTATCATTTTTGGAAAAAGAAAAATACAATATCTTGCATTCCTTTAAAACCAACATCCATTTGATGGAAAAAAAACCCAACCCAAACAGAACAGTATCCAGTGACACTCCACATTCACTCATTTGGACTCTTGGTATGATTATTAGTGCTCATGATTGTGAACCCTGGACTCCTCTCACTCTTAGTTCCTCCAGGTCGTATTCTGCTCTTAACAGGCAAAATTTATTTGACTCATTGTCTAATCTGAATACAGGAATTTTCTTTTGATTTGTAAGAGTTTCAAATATGATGTTGTTAGTTGTGGCATTGAAATCCACACAATCTGTGTAGCATTTCAGCTTATTACCCAAAGGATTAAAATAGACTTGATGGAACAATAACATTTCTTTCACAGACCACCCTTTCACTTCAAAATAAATCAAGTAAAGGGATCTCAAGCAAAGGGTTTTTCCATACAAACCAAGGCATGTAATTCATTAAGGTCTACTGAGTCCTCTGCTTCAGGACTACAGTCAGAATTTACCCAAATTGGCATTGAAGAGCAAGTTTGCACTACACATTTTTCCTATATGAATTTCCTCCACTGATGTAACCTATATGCAAACAGAGCGTAGGAGAATATTTTCTCATTTACCATTGCTACCAAGGTACAGCCAAAATTTGCCCAAAATGAGACGTACCAGTCAAATGAATTTTCATTAGCTCATCCCATTCTGGCCATCCTGTTATCAGAAACACTTTGATCATGTGGAGGGATATCAGGAAAAAAAAAAAAAATGTTGTGACTAGTCCAGTGTAGTCTAGAGAAGACCTGTCAAGAGAGGTGAATATTTTATGCACTTGCACAACAGCCTGCAAGTATTTTTTGGGCAATACCTCCACTGAAAATGTGCAGAGTTTTTCCATAAAGAGTCCTATGTAAAGTGAGATAGAAATAAGAATTTCTATTTGTGTAAGAAGGAATTCTTTTTCACAATGAAACACTACTTCAAGAAAATGGCTAACATGTACAAAATTAGCTCACACCAAACACAAGTAAGGACTAATCCTTTCCTGGCTCAGAAAGCATAATGGATCATTTTTAGCTTTAGTTCTCAAGGGCTTTCATACAAAAATAAGGAAGTCAGAATGACACCAGGGGTGAGAATCATCAGAGAGGAGGCACCTCAGAGCATGGCAGCAGTTCAAGATTTCCCTTGATAGGGACGGAAAGAAGTTCACAACAGCAACATCACAGTGAGAATTCTGCAACTTGCCCTTCCAGAGAATTGAGGTTTTAATGAGGATATGAAAATATTGTAAACTGTGGAAGAAAACAGGAAGTAATAACAGATTAAGAGGACTATTCAATTACAAAAGAATTATGAAAGCCTTTTGATATTGAAAAACATTTAGGAATTTAGAGGAATTTTCAAATATATAAAAAAACATAGGACAAGGCAAAACTACCAGAAAGAAGAAAAGAAGACAAAGAATAGAGTGGTGCATGGATTTGCCTTGGAGTTAAGATTAACTATGAAAAGACTTCAATTAAGTTCTTTCATTTGTTTTTTTTTTTTTTTTTCTGAGATTTTTGCTGCAATTGTGATATGAAAAATCTATCAAAACGTCAGACAGCAAGGTAACTGTAGGTAAAATCTGGACTTTTTTTTATGCTGAACAATAGATATATGTCAGCATGCTCAACTAATACAAAGTTCAAACCAATTTAATAAAAGAGGATAGAATCATAGCCTCAGAGAATCATTTAGGTCAGAAAAGACCTTTAAGATCACCAGGTCCAACTGTTGACCCAGCACTGCCAAGTCCACCACTAAACCAGGTCCCTCAGTGCAACATCTCCACATCTGGTAAGTACCTCCAGGAATAGTGACTCAACCACTTCCCTGGGCAGCATCTGACCTCCTGCCTCTGCCCCTGTCATATCCTTGGCACCAGAAGTTCCACCAGCAAAATGAATCATGGTCACCTTAATGAACACCTTTTAATGGATTTCTGCAAATCCTCTCTTTTCCAAATATTTTTAAAAGCACAGTTGTTTGAGCAACTGCACAACGAACTTTTCTCCTTGAAATCTTAATGAAATTTTAATCAGTTCTGTACATAATACTAAAAAAAATAATAATAAGAAGGATGCTCATTTTACTTTTTCCTTCCTCTCCTCCCACGTGTTCTACTTGGAGGAACACTGTGTAAAGATCCCTGCTGTGGGTGTGTGACTGTCCATGGTAACACTGGCACAGTTCTTGTACAACTGTGTGTTTAATTTTTTTATAGCATATGAGATTTACTATCAAGCTTACCTTTGGACTGGAGGGAGACATATGTAGCCCAGCAGATGCAGAGGATGGAGTCTGGCTAATTACAGGGATAACTCTGTAAATCTTAGCTGTTCTAAGTAATAACTAAAATGCAAGCAAGGAACAAAGACAGTCCAGAGAAATCCCTCATCTCTTCCACCAGTGGTAAAGACAGGGTAAATCTTGCCCCACAGAGAGAGCAGCAAGACAGAAGAGCTCAGTTAAGACCTTCACTGACACCTCTGCTCTCTGGATTTCTGAGAAAGAAGAGTCTCGATGGGACGCTCAAAACCCTGTAATGGTTGATACTAAAAGTACTTTTATCTCAATTTGTCTTTACCCATCTAAATTGCTTTCCCAAATGCAAGCACCTGCAAGTATGGAACCTTCTTGCATTGAGTAGCATTTAGTTACTTAATGAAAAGTGTGTTATTTCTGCGAACATAAATTTGTGTCTCCTCACTTTTGCCATATCTTCATTCATTCTACTTCAGAAAGATATACAAGATATTTATTAAGAAATAGATTTTTTTTCTTTCTCTTATTGTTTATTTCTTCTCTATCACAGCAGTTAGAATAAGAGATGATGCTGCATGACATGCTGTCAGCTGTATAGGATGTAGTTTATTGCACAGACAGAATCTTGTTGCTATTGATTCTTGTTTTGTGTTAAGGGGATCCTTTTATTTGGAGAATTTATAAGGGGAGGGGAAAGGCTGCTGAGACTTTAACAGACATCACAGGTTTTATTGAGTTGCCCACAATGACTTGGTCTCTTTTTCTGATATTTCTAAATTAATTTAAAACCCAAAAGAGGTCATAAGTCATTCAAATTACTTCTTTCAATGCCTGCTAGCTTTCATACCGGTGAATTTTGTTTGACATCGTGTCATCCACTGCTATAGACCTCAGAGCTCCCTTTTGAAGTTCTCCACATTGTATGTTTTGGATTTGAATAACCCAGTTAATTGTGACATTTGCAGATGCTGCCATCTCATTGCCTAACTTTCTTTCCATTATTTCCATGTATTAAATAACAAACATCATAACAGGAAGCACTGGAGCAGCCCACACCAATCTTTCAGTCACAGAGGAGGACAACTATATATTTTTACTCTTAGACTTTGTAATCAAGCCATTTTCACCCCTTGATGAGGATTTTCCTCTCCCCCGGTGATTACTTAGCTTCCTTAACAGCTGCTGCTGTGGAGAAAATTTTTGAAGTCCAAATATTATATTGACTGATTCATTTTTCCCTTCTTTTCTGCTAATTGGTTAAGAAAAAAGAGAAAAGACGCAAATAAAAGCGTTAATGGAATAGTGAGGAATTAATTTCTTTTCCAAAAATGTCCTGGTCACTATGATATTAGCATTTCAGTATCTTACTCTAAATACAGCCTCCTCTAATTCCCAGTCTCTATTTCTTCCAATTGTGCAGAAATATGCTTTATTAGATTAATCTGTAACAGTTTTCTGAAAACTTGTCACAGTACTATTAAATTCTTCAGTACTGAAGAATCTTTACTCTTTGATTTGTCAATAGAGAAACTAAAACATGGTCATATATAAATAAGAAATATTTATGTACTTTATCACATTATTCCAAAAAGTACATTTCTTCAATGCAAGAAGGGAGAGGTATTGTCACTTTCACAGACCAGGAAGACCTTTCAATTACATTAGCATCCAAATATAACAAGCAAAGTCACTCACATCAAAATAAAAATCCACACTCCTAGACACTCTTTAATCTTAACCTGTCTGAGCTTCTACTTTTATAACTTTGAATTGAAAATTTTACAGCTAAACCCTTGCCCAGTCAAGTGTCAAACATCACCCCCACAGCTGTGGGATTCTTGAAATTCGTGTCTGAATATTGCAATTTGAGATTACGTAGCGTTTTTTGCTGCATACTTAAGAGAGCAATGCTCACATAAATACTTTAAACTTCTTGTTCCTAAGGTGCAGAACATACCGTTCACACCTTGTGGCAAGTGGAAGTAAAATGGATTTAATCCAGTTTTGAGCCTCTTTTATCCTGGGCTGCTCTGCATCTCCTCACATAATTCAGTTGTCCCTTTGAGTCTGCCTAGGACTGAGCAGGGAATGCTCAGCTGCCCATGAGCTCCAGCAGTGATGGCTGGGGTTTGTCCAGCAGTGCCTGGCACACTCAGAGTTCCTGCAACCTCAGGACTTGTCTGGAAAACAGCCTCATGGCCATTTCCTTGCTTCCCTCCCAGATGGACCTAGAGCTCTTAGGGCCATGTCTGGCAGCTCTGGTGATCCTTTCCATAGAAAAAGGGCCAAGGGCACAGAGGATACAGAACAGGTGAAGTTAAATCCTGTTGGCAAGGGCATTTCTTCAGCTTCCTTAATGGAAAACCAATGCTGTAGATGATTTAAAGAAAAAAGTTTGAACTTCCCATCACTGTTCACCCTTCTTGTTCACATGCTATATTCCTCTCCTCTTAGGCAATGAAGATCAACAAAGGCAATTTGAGTTTTATTTGTACAGCTGCTTTTACTTTCAGGATCCACTGAGCTTCAGCACTTGAATTTAAATCGGTGTTGTTTATTTTAAACACCTTCATTACTGCAGTCTTTATATGTGCATATATTATGTAGATTTTAATATTTATGACAACGAAGTAGTCTTATTAAATGTGTGTTATTATTAAATACAAGAGATGCATTAATTTCAAGAAGAGCTGTGGGGCAAGCTGTGTAATTACTACATTATAAAACACAATGTGAAAACATCACACTGATAGAGAAAACACATTCCAATGTGATACACAGCCTTCAAACTGTGAGATGGTGCTGTTTAACTCAGAACACAGGGGCTAGGCCTCTAATGTACTGCCCAGAAAGGACTTTCATAAATATGTGTTTTGGACTAGTCATCGTTTTGGCAAACCAGAAGGCTCATCCCTTGATCCCAATGCTGACAATGACATCTAGCATGAACTTGGAAAAACCATTAAATTGTCCAGAGCTCCTGCTTTTCGCCGTGGGTATCATGTCACAAAAGGATGTCACACTCCTAGGTACATCCTGTTTGTTAGAAGCTGTCTGTGGAAAATTATTAAACAGAGATATATAAATGGAGAAAGACACAGGGATCTTTGCTTTCAAAGAAATCTGAATGCTATTCTGAGTACAAATGCCCTTAAGGACTTCAGTGAGGTTATCATGGAAGAGGAGAGGCTTCTGAAAGATTGTGTATTTCCCTGTTTCTCTAACTATTCCCTAACACTTGATGAATGCAATTGCAATGTCTTATTCATGGATGTGTATCACTTAAAGATGCATCATATTGATTCTACCGAAATATGTGAATACATTGAATTTCTCAAAATGCTATGGCTTGCAACCCTGGTAGTAAATAGATTTACTTTTTTTCCCTATACTGATGATAGCAACATTTTTAAGTGAATGCCATTGAACTGCTGTATATAGAGCTAGCTTACCTATAGATAACAGATTTTATCCCAGAAAATATATAGATTAGTGAAAAGGCAACAGTTCAGACAACTAGATGGCAAACACTATCTGGTGCACAATTATAAAGATTATTTGCATTATGCTTTCCACTTTATATTTATTCCCTTTTCCTCCATGTTCTTCTGTTGAATTACTTTGAACTGGTTTTGTGCAGTTTCAAATGAACACTAATATTGACACTTCTTGGACTATGTTATTCCAAAGATCCTAAGACACATAAGTACAAGGACTTTTAGGATTACTGAGTCGAGTATCATGGGATAATTTTCTTTGTCTAATAGATGATCATTAATGATTCATTTCTCTTTTCCCCTTGGCTACTCCTACTGCTAGCAACAAGGCCGATTTCTCTTAGTGGTGTGTTGGTTTTTTATGCAAATACTTTTTTTACATTTACTTTATTATTGAAAGTTAAATTGAACAATTATTTTGTCCCTGAAAGAACTTGACATTGTTAAGACTTCATTTGTACACTTTTTATACTCTTTTTTTTTTTTTCTCAATAATGTTCTTTATTTAGTCTTCACTTAACTATTTCTATAAAGCACAGAACTATTGTCTGTCTGCATGCAACTGTTTCTTGATATCTGGGGGAACACCTAACTCCAGGTTTATAGAAAAGTACTTAGAGCTAAAGAAGGGACAAGGATTCACCATGTTACCTCAATCATTTATCATTTGCCTTGTTCTTATCTAAGAATAAATGAAGAAATTTCTATACTAACAAAGTAATGAACTGGTGAAAATATTCATGAAAATTTCATCCTGGAACGAACACAGTGTTTTTTTATAAAATAGCCTTAAATTCATAAGAAACATGAAGATTCTAAAATTTAGTATAAATTACGTTAAATTGTATCCTTGTAACATCTCTGTTAGACCACTTACCACCATTTTTGTAAAACCTTTTTAGATTCTTTGACAAATCTTCAAGATCAAGGTTGTGGAAAATAAACAAAAATCCCAAATGAAACAAAAAACCAAAATAAAGCAACTACAAAAACCCCCTAAAAAACAAATAAAACAAACAAAACCCCCCACATCTATATATTAGGAAATGTTCTCGCTCTCTTTCATTCCACAGAGTTAGAACTCAATGCTCTCATTAATGAACACTCCTAAGTATTTTTCAAATATATTTATTTGCTTCAATCCACAGATTTAAAGTTTAAAGCAGCTTTAAATCTGAAGTCCTCTGTAGTTCTGAAGCCATACAGCAATTTTTAGAACACTTTTTCAAATGTTAAAGCACTTAACAAAGATATTTACATTTCCAGTATTTCCAATACCTTGCTATGGACCTTACTGATAAAAGTGACTGGGACTGAATTTATTTGAATATTTTAACATCAGCAAGGATTTCATTTATTTCTTCTTATAGTGAGGTTTTCTGGTTTTTAAGGTGTTTTAAGGTATTATTGAGGATCTACTCATATTTGAAAAGAAAAGCTGTGAGCAAAAAATTACATAAGTGAAAGCAATGTACTTAATGCATTTTAGAGAATTTGACTTTCTCAGTATTTCCTAATTCATGTTAATTGAACTATAGACTTACATTAGTGAACACTTCTCTTTATGCAGGGATCCTGTTTTCATGATGACTAGTTCTGAAATAAATCTTCACTCAAGACTTCACTCGGGGAGAAATTTACTATCAGGTCTTAAAAATGTGGCATCACATTTGGGAAGCTGTGTTGGACATCCACTATATAAAATGCACTGACAGAGAGCAACAGTAAATTGAGGCCTGACTGGTATATTATAGTTCCATCAAATGGACAGAAGAAAAACAACTGATGATGATCAGACAACTCAGCAGAATCTTCTAATGCAATGTTAAAAACATTGTAAAATTACTGTCATTCTCTCCAATGAGAAATTGCTATCTGGTAAATTAGTACTGTCTTTTAAAAGACAATCTTGTTTAATTTTTTGTTTCGTTTTGTTTTCCCTCACAAGAGTGCCTATGAATATGATTCCGTACACTTTGTGTTATGCTACTTTTTGTTTAAAAAACAAGTTTTGAAGATACCTTACATGAAGATTAAGACAAAGAACAAATCACCATTTCATAACCATAGCAAAAGCTTGTTTTACTGATTAGCCATTTCACTTAATAAGGAAATAACCTTGTAACGCAAAACTGAAATTTGAAAATACCTAATAATATTATTTCATATCTCATATCATAAATATTCACATTTCCTCCTCTTATTGGATAGAGAAATTAGTGTTCATGTATAGAATAGAGAGGCACAAATTCTCCTCAAAACAAGCTTGAATGTAAATCTTCAAGCTCTTTTTGGATGCTGAATAAGCTGATCTCCTTCATAGAAAAAGCTCAGGTTAAGATCATGGTATGTCCCAATGTAGGCCCTGCTGTTTCAACAGATTCCATATTCTGCAGATGTTTTCACAGAACTGAAAAACTGGAAGCAGCTAAATTTACTTCAAGGAGATGGAAACTTATAATGACTTGACCAGTTTAGTGACATTTAGGGAATTAATGAGATATTCCATTAATTTTTGTCATGTGGAACTGCTATTACGCTCTGAAAGGGAATAATAGACCACCGTTCTGTGTCTGGAAGTGATCAGCAGCCAGTAAACTTCATTCTCTCATAATTTTAAAAGGAAAGAAGTTCTGGAACCTCAACAACTCTTCAGTGCATGGTTTGAATCAGAAATATTGCTACTTCTAGCGTCACTGCACATACTGTTCTTATTCACACAAATGTCTAACATTCTTGATTCTAACTAGGAATTTCCCTAAATTAAGTTTTGTGGTAACAGGCTGCAAATTAATTACAGTTCATATAAAAGCTGGGGTTATCATCTTTTTGATTCAGGTTTTTAAGAGTTTTATATTTCTCATTTAGGGAAATAAACTGAGCAGACGCCAAGGGAAGGGCACACACATGAGTTAATTCTGCCTTATGATGACACTGTGAAGTTATAATATGGCTATAATATAATCACATTTAGTGTCTGTTGTCTTAGACTAAACTGAACTAACCAGCATCATTAGATACATTGCCAGTGTCAGTATTGGTCAGGGTCATGGCTATCTGTGTGTCTTCCCTCTGGATTTTCAGTTTATCTTTAGATTTATACATTTGGGTTCCTTATTCTCAATAGTAGGGGATAATTTTGAGGTGGTTTCAATACACCTGAAATGTGTTCTGCCCTCAGATACTAATTTTCAGAGTTACCACCTTCCAAATTGATATATTATAATAGAGTTTTCTGCTTATAAAAGAAATAGGAATTGACCAGGAAATACAAACACTTACTCCCAGGAGGCAATATTCTATTTATTTATAAATATGCTTGTAAATCTTTCTTTCTTTCATTATTTCATAGTTACCAAGATGCAACAATGTGGATGAAGCACAAAAATGTGAAGCTACAACATCTTCAGGTCCTTTCCCCATATCTTTCAAGTTCCCTTTTTTCTTCCACCTTCCTGAACCCCTGTGCCTACATGCCCAGAGCCCCTCTATGTGCCAATGAACAGTGACTACAGTTCCATTCCTTGTAGCCTCTCTTATTCCATGTGCAGCTTTAATTTTCTTCCTTCTCTTACATCCTCTTACACTTCTTATCACATAAAAATTCATCCTCCCTATTCCTTCCTTCCTTCCATACAGATACACTCTGTGTCTCTTGCTGCTTTTTTCATTCATTAGTTCAAGTGCAAAGGTTTGGTTTTGGAAAAGGTAACAAAAATTATCATTAATTAACCTCCTCTCTGTTTGGAGTATTCATTTCTAAAATTTATGAATATTAATTTGTGAATATTAAAAAGAAAGAAAGCTTGTCCTTATAAAATTACTGATAGATTTCAAAATCGTATAATCTATTTTTTATGCTTTGCAATCTTTACTTTGAAAAATACCTGCAGCATGAAAATAACTAGGAGACTGTTGCAGCTACTTTTACAGAATTTGTTCAGCATTTGGTAAAGTTCTTACTAATGAATAAAATAATAGATTTCCGGAAGTTGTAAGTTACTTATTTTCAGTGAAAATTTTGCAGTCATAGTCTCCAAGATGTCCCCTTTAAAAGCCCATTCTGCAAAATTCTAAAAATGAAATCTTTAGTTTACTTTTGAATAGATATTGAGAGTGAGAATTTGGGGGGAAAAAAATCCACAAGAAAGGTGGGTTTTAAATAATGGATTTGCCAATCCACTATTTAAAAAGTGAAGTTTAACTAAGAATTTCCTTTCTTAAAATATTTTCACGCTGCACCTCAGTGACTTGTTATTGAAGCATTTGAGTTCAAGTTCCATCAAAAAATTCCTTACCAAGCTGGTTTTGCAGACTTTCATTAAATCTCCGATGAAGCTTCTGAGTGCAAGTCCAAGTAAATTAAAGGCCCAATCAATAAAAATGGAAATCAGCCTTGCAAACCATGTTGCCTGCTAAGAACTGTCATTAAATTAGAGTCAAATCAAATTACACACTAACAAACAACAGCGTCTCCTCACGTATGAGAAGGATCCTTAACACAAACCTCCTCTTGCCTGGAGATGAGCACGCACAGCCTGACGCTCGCTCCGGACTTCCAGGGTCGCCCCTTGGTGAGGATTCCCACGTCCTTGGCTCCTGCTTTAGGGAGCTGTGTGGGCCCAGCCCCGTGGCCTTGAATCGCAGCCCTTATCCACTTTGGTATTTCCAGCAGCTCACACAGCTAGTAAATAGTACATTCATTGGGCAGACTGCATGTTTACTTCCACAGACCAACACTTGGACATTTTTAGCCAAAAAACCCCGAACTGACTCAATGCTACGCTCGATTCCTTCCTTCTGGGCACGACACTGCACGTCCCTGCCCTTGGCGGGGTGGTGAGTGCAGCCCCTTCCAGTGAGAGTCACCCCTTTCCCAGCAGCGTGCGAGGGCTCCCTGGCAGGACGCGCCTGCTGGTGCTAAGGTCAGGGGCAGGAGGGCCTGGCAGCATTCCCCGACAGCATTGCCCTAAAAACAGGAGGCTGGGGACAGCACTGTCTCCCACGGCAGACAACTCCTTCCACAGTGCAGGGCAAGGGGAGGAAAGGAGTCCTATCTCCCCGTGGAGCACCTGCACGGCTGGCAGCTGCATCAGTAGGAGTTACCAGGTGTGCAAGCTGCGCCTGTTTTCTCTGACTGCATTGTTTATATTGCCTTTCTTTACAACAGCCAGAGGAGAGAAATTAAGGCTCCATTATCTCATAAAAGCGGCTAAGAATGTATTGGCACTCCATGTTTAAGTGTCTCACATACAGAAGCACAACCTAGAGGCAGCTCCGACCACTTTATATATTTAACATCCTGTCGTTGGGTCAAAAAGCTGTAAAAATGCCTCTGCATCTGAGGTTTCTCTTTTAAAACTTGCCCAGATGTTGTAAATCAACAGGATGCTGGCTCCTAAATGCCCAAGATATTTTGGGAAAAAAAGAAGGCTTGTTTCAAAAATGTTACACTGAGTATGAGTTAGGTTCTTAGACTCATCACTAAAATTTACATTTTGGCCATTCTGTTACAGCTATAATTCAAAGCCAAAATAATGATAAAAATACCTCTAAATTCTTCCTGTATCAGAAGATAAACATTTTAGAGGAGCAATAGACTGTGCAATATTTAACAATAATCACTCTCAAAAATGCCTTTATCACCACAGGAATCCTGTACTTCACAAGTCATCATCCTGAGTAAATGCCATCTAAAAACAAAAACACTTTCTCAAGCGAAAACATCCCTAGGGCTGTAGCCAAACTGCCAGCTGTGGTACCTCAGATGGACTTGAGCCTGCAGTCTCATCTCCAAGTGTGTGTGGGCCATAAACAGCAGAGGCCTGGAATTTTCAGACACTGCCTTCCTATCCAGGCAGTGATGAGACACAAGTGCAATACAAAGTTTTAGCTGGTCTGAGCTTAGTTCTTCACAATACACAACCTGGAAATATGTATTTGGGCAGTAGAGCTGAAGAAGTTAGAAGTGAATATAGTAAAATACATACTGTTGGAAAAATCTAGCCTAAGGATCAAAAGTTAATATTTGGACAAAGGAACCTTACTTGGCATAGAGCTGAGCTGCTCCCTGTCCCTCAGCTCACAAAAATCTCCTTGCACAGGAGTATCAGCCTCAGCAGCAGCCCTCACACAACTTAGCTCAACATAGTATCAAACCTACTTAATTAAAACTTCTACACCCAAAAAACTCTCCTCCCAATAAAAGGCTCGGCTGGCACAGGCAAATCTGCAGATTGAGGGAATTTATGGAATAAATCCACGTCAGTTGTGCAAACTAAGTGCACTCAGGCTTTTTGAAAAGGTGGAGATGGAAATACTTTCTAAAAATGCAAGATCTGCTGGACAAACTCTGATATAGAATAGCAGCCAATGATCCTCAGCCCCGGACACCTGAATACCAGATGCATTTTCAAGCCACGTCCCCATCTCTCCTGATCACATGCTACCATAGAATGTACTTCCTGATTCAGCCAGAACATCTTTCTTGGGTAACTTCCCAAGAAACCAGCCATTTGCATGGATTTAGCATGCTCCAAAGGCTATGCATAGTCTAAAGCCAAAGTCCTTTCAAGCAACAGTGAAGTTATCATGGTCGAGTTCCCATCTGATGGCTTCTTCCTAACATGGGAAATGAGTAAATTTCTCTCAGCAAACTAATTGCAATGGCTGAGATGGAGAATTTTGGGATTGTGTTCTTTTGTTCATTTTAGGGTAGCTCCAAGCAAAAATCCCCAGCAGCAAATATACATAAAGATATGTGTGACTGACAGTCATCTTTTCTCAGACATGCAAATCTGCTTTGATATGGCAGCAACCACAAGGCTGGGTGTTTGTCAGGGAAAAGTGAGCCTTAGACTGCTTTTATTGTCCACTGGCTTTGACAAATCACAAGAGAGTCACATAGAGTTTGAGCAAATTCAACCCCATGGTCTCAAGCCTGCAAAGGTGATAGTAACAAACAGCTTTATTTTCCTTCCCAAGCTGAAGAGTCATGACAGACAGGACTCCTGGAGAATATGTTTTGAGCAAACTTTGGTTTCTGCTAACATTATAAACATGACAATCCCATTATTCTCTCCAGCCATTAAGGCATTTCCAATCCATCCTTGTTGCCAGTATATCTGCAATGTTCTACATCTGTTGCCAGGATTATCATGATGTCAGTAAATGAAGAATCAAAAAGGGACCAGTGAAAAAATATGTGGAGACAAAAATAAAAGGAAGGGAGTTGCATTTCCCAGATAAACTGCAGATTAGCCTAAATAAATCACTCTCAACCATGGACATAAAATTTAGTCGAGATGACTCATAACATCCAGATGAAGACAATACAAGCATAATATATGTATGTTAACCACATGCAAGAAAATAAAAGTGTGCACCACTCCCTTTTCCCCCCAAAATTAAAGCAAAGCAGTACACCAGGCTCTTAGAAAAATGATTAGTCTGCTGTTCTGTATTTGTGTCCTTTCACTGAGGCTCTTGGTGCATATCATGCCAATCTTACTCAAGCCAGACAACTACACTGTCCAGAAAACCTCCAAGTACAGGTGTTTATGGGGAAGATCTTTCCATTCAAAAGGAGGTGCAACAAAGCCCCTACAGAGCAAAGGGATCCATGCCTATTTTGCTGTAAGATCAAATACCATGCCAATCATATTTGTAAAAGAAGGGATAGGGAGACTGGAATTCCTGAACACGAGGATGCCATTCTAGAAAACCAAAAAAAGTGGCCTGATCTTTGAGTTTTTAAGCAGACTTTGCAAGTATTCTTGAAAAGACTTCATCAATGTGGCTTGCTCTTACTGTTTCTAGAAGTGGCATGAAAGCAGAGATGAAGGAAAAAAACCCAAACAACAAAACTAGCCTGAAATGTTCATATAAATGATATATTTTACAATGAAGTACAACCGAAATATCCAGGAGCCTTATGCAAAATTAAACTCTACCAAAAGGATCTCTCTGATGTAAATATTTTTGCTATGTGAGGGACAAAGCTGAAACAATTTCATTCTTCTGTACTGTGTAATACAAAAGAATTAGCTTTACAAACTTGTATTTAACTGTGCTATAAAAGCAATATCCACATTTAGACAGGGCCTGCCATATGTATTCAATGTTAGTTTTATTAAAAATACCAGGAGCTGCTCTTAATAGATAAATGAATGTCACATGAAACCACATCCAAAAAATTTGAAACATTTCAAGTGCATTTCTATTCCAACTTTATCAGTTAAGCAACCTATCCCAGGTCTCTTGCCAAAGAGTTTCAATAAACAGGTTTTGGAGATTACAAAAGCCTTAAACATTGTCATGTTTAAGGGACAGATTTGCAAGGAAAACCTTTTCTGGGATTGATTTTAAATATTTTAAGACATTCTTTACCTAAAAATTGCTAAAGAACTTCAACTGTTTGGAAGACAAGGAAGTTAAGCAAAGGATGAGACCAAGTGAAACTCAGCATTTTCCTTTGCTGAGTAGAATAACAAAACCAGAAATTTGCTCATATATTTTTGACTGCTCTGTGCTATTTCAACAGAACAAAACTAATACTAACTTACTTTACCTCCTCGGGCAGACTGGATAAATGGCAGCTTTTGTAGAGGGAAAGGTCTCAAAATGGCTTGCCCAAAACACCCACGTTCTGTCAGTGCTTCCACATCACGGTTGGTAACTCAGAAATGACCCTTTAACTCTGTTTTCTTTGGATGTGCCTCTGGACAAAGACACTGTGGGCTGCAGAAGGAAATACAAATTCTCCCCAGCTCTCTGAAGTCAGGACCTGGCATTGCAGCAGGTTTTTGCCGTGCCGTAATTCCGTTGTTGGGAACCAGGGCTAACCATGGATCAGATTTAATCTTTAGCAAGGAAACTGTGGCAAGCCAAAGGGCGTAGGGCAGGTCAGTGCCTCTGCAGCTTTTCTTTAGGACCAAACTAAACGCTGAGGACCTGTCTCCCTAAGGAACACTGGGAGTTGCAGATCCATTGGATTTCCAGATTTTCCCCGAATATCTTAATGGAGATTTCTTCCAAATGCAAGAAGCAAAGGCACAAGAACAAACATTCTCAGATGGACCCTAGGCTGGAACCCATTCCCGTTTAGCCACATCACAAAGTGCATTTGTTTCCTACAGAAGCATCATGTCAGTGTAATGCTGAGTCTACAAGGCACGCTTATATTCCAACCACAGTGGTAAAAGATGGCAGACTTCACTTAAAACAGACAATATGTTTTATGACTTTAAAATGAAATCACAGAACACCTAACTCCATCCAGCTGTTCTTAATAGAGCTTTTTTCCCCTTTGTTTTTCATTCTCTACCTTAATCCGCTTCAAAATTACCTCACAGTCTCATTCATTTTTGCTTGTAACTTGATAACTCTTGGCAAAACAATGTATTGCACATTACAGGGTAAAAAACCTAAATTAAAGAACAGAGAAAGAAATAGAGAAAATGTATATTCATTAAAGCTGGTGAAGCTGCAATGAAAATTTGCATAACAACCTGCAACTAGGCCAGATAGAATTACAAATTTATCATGCCTTTGAAGGACAGATGAAACATTCCCACATTTTCTGCATCAGTCATTTCTATTCAGTTTAGCTTAGTATAAACAATTCTCCTTATTTTGCAACTAATTGAAGAATTAATATAAAAGGATTGAACACCTGTTGCTCTGTTGGCAGAAACCAGCAATTACAATGTTTCTTTCCAGTGAACTTAAACTACAAAAGAAAAAAAAAATTAAAATAGCCAAAGTAAATGTGCTGGTGACCAGAGTATTTTTGAATTCACAGAGGATATTGCAGTTTTTACTCAGACTGTGAGTGGTTCCTGTTAGGCTTCACTGGTTGATGGAGGTCTTCCCTCTATCCTCTCATTTAGCCACTGATTCCTTAAGCATTTTCCATCAGCTTGGAGCAATTCTGGTTCACTCAACTTCATCTCTCCTCTGTCCCATATACTTTAAGACAGACTTAAAATTCAGTCTGGATCCACCTGTCATGCAGATAGTCTTTATCAATTTCCTATCACAAACATTAGTCACTGAAAATAAGTGCTGTTTTCATCTCCTCCTGTTATTATTTATCTAGGAAAGGGTTCAGGTAAACCTTAAGCTGATAGGAGAAAAACATAGGGACGTGTGAGAAAATTATTTTTTTAATAGACAGACATGGAAAGAAAACAACCAAAACACAATCAACCTTCAAATACACTTAAAATAAACATTCTTGACTGTCCTTGCTGATGCAAAACATAAAACAACTAAACACTGGAAATATCAAACATCTTGTTATGTTCACCTCCAATAAAAATAAAGTCAGAAATTCAGGGCTTCAAAATACCCTGAAGAAAGAGCAGTGTGCTGGTAACGTGGGAGCTCCAGGAACAGGGCCCTCACCCCTATATGGAACAGCCACGTTTCTTTCACCCTCTCTTCATCCCACAGGAGTCTGATCTGCCCCCAACCATGGCACCACAGGGGCGTTGCTCTGCTATTTTTCTTTACATCAACAAATTAAATCACTTTCCAGCAAAATTATCACTATTGCTGTCTTTAATGACAAATTATTATTCTTGCAAACAGTACTCCTTTTCACTTTTTATGGAAAAGTATGTGGAAAAAGACAGTATCACTTTTTCCCAACGATTTTGGAATGAGCATAAGTCTCTGGTGCAGATGCTCTGACTTTGGCAGTAATGTGTGTTCCATCTCACTGGGGAGGCCTCATCTTTGAGGTCAGTTTCAGAAGTAGCCCTCACTTAAAAAATCGTGGTGAATATATAGGCACAGCTCTTTTATCTCTTGCTTCATAGCTGTTTCTAGGAGTGGAAACACTCTTTTTGTCTCTCTCAGGTTAGAATACCTGCTCATGGGATGCACATATTAAGGGATTTCTTTGTTTTTCCAGACAGGATGAGGAAGACTACAAACCAGAATGAAATGGGGTCACAAAACTTGGGGCATAAACCTCCACATGCCCAGTTTTGTCTCCACAGTCAGATTGGGATAATTTTTTTTTTTTTTTTTTTTTGT
>WEKY01043601.1:68549-86075 GCA_013390045.1 Picathartes gymnocephalus
TTTTTTTTTTTTTTTTTTTTGGAAGAAGGAGAGTCACTTTTTTTTCTGTACTCTTGTATGTAGGACAAACTCAGATTTGTTTCTTCTTCTTAGGGCTCCTGTTCTTTCTCGGAAGAAGACCAGGATGCCTGTCTTCTCTCTCTCTCGCTCTTCTCGGAATTCCAGGCACAAAGCACTGCGCAAAAGCTGCACCAATCCTTGCTGCAACTGTCTGCCCAGGACAAGAGGTGGGGAGAGACCAGAAAATTCACCTCGCCCCTGCGCCGGTTTTGTAAAATGGGGATTGCACAAATGTGCCGGAGCAAAGGGGTGAAAAGGCAGGGTGCCAGTTTGTTGCACTAGGCTGCAATGATCTCATGTTCAATGCTGTTGCCCCGTTTGCCCAGTTCAAATGCCTGTTCATTAAACAGGAGGCAGGAAAAAAAAAAAAAATCAAAAAACCACCCAGAAAAATAATAAAAAAAAAACTTTTATCCTTCAGACACTCAGGAGGGCTGTTCTAAGCTACACGTCACCAACAAAAATATAAAACGTGTAGTTCTAAAATGCAGTTATGAAGTATAATTATTCTGCTTATATTTTCTTTCTTTCTTTTTTCTATCTGGAGATAAGAAGCAGAATTTATCAGGCGTGAAAGGGACAGCCTCCTGGTGGTGTGCCAAAAAAGCCAGAATAAAGGCAAAGTTGTGCTTCAAAGCTCAATCGCTTGCTGAGTCTGGCTAAAGTCAAGTATTAAGATCCACCATTTTCTGAGCCACGCAAGAAAAGAGGAAAAAAGTCAGAACGGGCACCTCTTTCCAAGTCCCCGTTGGCACCATCACAAAATCTCAGCCGTAAGGTCACATGATGCTCCGCCAAATGTGGAGTGCATTCCCATAAACCATTCTGCTGATACTGCGAAGGCAGCTATTGTCTAGTTTATACCCAAAGTTCAGCCCACTCTTCATTGAATTAGCTGAAAAACGCATCACCTTTGGGGGTTGGGAGCCATGGAAACGTCTACCTGGCAGGCTGCCCACTTTTTCTGCCCAACAACCAGAGATGGAATTGTGCTGCCTAATGTAATGATGACGAGGAATGTGAAGAGTCGTCCAAAGTGAATCTGATTCTTGCAAAGCCTGCTTCATTTGCACAGCAAACTCTGGCTTCTTGTCGTTAAAAAGGGGAGGGGGGAGGGTAGAAGAAAAAAAAAAAAAGCGCCTTTCTCCTAAATGTAGCAATTAAAGGTCTAGTAAACATGCCTAGATTGCAACTTTCCTTCATAACATACTGAAATGGTTTCCAAAATAAAGCACTTGGTATAACACAAGTTTTCTGATTTAAAGCAGCACTTGTTTCTCCCCAAATTAATGTGGCATCCCCTGGACATTTTTTTCTCCCTAAGAAAAACAAGAAAACGAAAGCAAAAAACCCTATACAGCAGATCTCTCATCCCTTCTTTTTACCTGTCTTTATTACCTCCTGATTTTATCTAACACAAATTATACATGCATGCGGCAATACCCACCAGTAGCAGTGGGGCTGCAATATTGCTGCAATCTCCCTCAAAGCAGTCTCCTGGGAAAACTGCTTGTGTCTTCAGCAGCACAAAACCCTTCATCTGAGCCCTCTTATCTTCACCAGTGAGTAGGACAGCTGGTCTGCAAGTTTGCAAACCAGCACATTTGAAACCAGTCAGCACCCTCCCTTCTTCAAAACACATTTAAACAGGATTTTGTGAAAAGAGATGCAATCAGGCAGAATTTATAAATGATGCAAGTTACTAACGAGACTAAGTAATAGACATTACTCTTCTGCTACAGACCTGAAATTTCGATTTTGCCCAGCTATTGTTTTAAAGTAAAATGTCACGTAAAATGTCACATCCAAATGAAAATACCACATAACCTACTGAGCAAGAAACACATGCTCTCCCAGCACCTGAAAAGCTCATACAGAAGAATTGACATCAGAGCTCTGTGTAGTCGACAAATGAGCTCCCTGTTTCTACACCATGAACTTTAATAGCTACTGCAAAAAGTGATGTTAGAAACATGGCAATTTCTCAGATCCTCCCATTAACAAAAATGGAGCTATGGGAGGCGTCTCTCTACCTATTGGCATGTTTCCAAATGCTCCTGTGAAGAGGAGGGTGCGTGCTAGAGATCTTATAGCTAAACCTGGGAAGAAAAGGCAAACAAACTAGGAGACAACAGGCTAGAAACTGCAGTGTGAGGTCAGGAAAACCCATTCCCAGGGACACTGCAGGCTATAACTCTCCAGCTCAGCTGCTTTTATGTTTTGTTTTACAGTTCTTTCCAGTTTCGCTTTATTTACCTGGAGGAAATTGAAGGTCCATTACTGAAGGAAGGAAGTGTGAGAAAGGGGGCTTTGAAGTAAAGGAAGATGACTGTGATGGTGGTTCAGCCCTCAGAGGGAGGTCCTGGGGCTGTCGTCCAGCTGGGACTGGGACAGTGCAAGCGGCAGCCTGGCAGCACAAGTCACACCCTGCCTTGTTCCTGGCACATCCTGGAGGGCAGCACCCGCGTTTCTGGGCAGGCAGGTGTGGCTGAGAGGAGGAGAACACTCGGGGCAGCCTCTACAGATGGTGGCAGTGATGCTGGTGGGAGCTAGAGGATGGGGAGAAGGTACAACCACTACAGCCCAGCAGGGGCAAGGGGCCGGGAGGAGGTGCTGGGTACAACATCAGGGGATGGAAGTGACACTGCTCCACCTGCTGAGCCAGTGCACGTAGGGTCAGCCCTGCTCTGCTCAACTGGAAGGAGACATCTGACAGAACAGAAGATTGCTATGACCCTCGAAAATCAGTTCATGGCTTAGTTCACCTCTTTTCCAGCTTTGGAGGTTTTCAAGGGCCAGCAGCTGGAGGAAAGCCCTCTGATGCAGTGGCATAGTGTAAGCTCTCTCCAATGGTCTTCCAGACTGCAATGCCATGTGCATGGTTTTGAATCCAGACATCCTTTTCTTTTCCCTGTGAGCTAAAGATGGCTGAATAGGTGCCATCAGTAAGTGGAAATGCTGCTTATTACTTCAGCTACTTGCCACAAGACCCATAGCTAGGACCGCTGACCTCCAAAGACCACAAACAATCTCTGCATGTCATTACCCCTCAGCCATAAGAATGAGGCATGAGGCGATCCTTCCTCAAAGGTCTTTGAGATTTAATAATATATCTTTGAGATTATTTAGAACTAAATTAATTTCTTCAGAAAACTCAGAAAACCAAATGTCTTTAATTGACAATTATGTAGAAGCTGAAACTTCAGGTTCTATTTATATCACTGTAGTAGTTTTCTTATTGATTTGAGCAAAAATCAAACCAGATTTTTACTTTTTTTTTTCTAATAGGGCACCTAGGATTCAAGTTCAGTTTGTCCCACTTTACATTTTATCATTAACCATAAAAATGTTTAGGACATAATACATCTCCAAGGGAACAACCCACATACTCAGGTGCATTTTGCACCATGGTGAAAAATCAGGGTTTCATTAGAATTGAGTTGAAACCTTCAAATAAACAACAATGAATCAATATCCTGTTCAAATTTGCTACTATTATTCAGTGGTGATATGTGAAAAGGACAAGAGAACGGTTGACTTTCAGATCTCAGAAGGATATTTGCCAATAATTTCAAGTAATACACAGTCTGAACTGGACAAATCTGAGCAGCAGCTTTTGAGGCCTGACAGGCACAGCATCCTACAGTCTTTTTTATTTTCCATGTGTGGAAAAACACTTCAACATGTGGCTATCCCTCAATAATGAGTACTAACTTCACCAATATTCAAGAAGGGTGTTAAGAAGCTTTTAAAATATCACTTGCATATGTGCCTGACAACAATTAGAGCTGTAGATGAACCTCAGAGTGCTTTGCCCATGAACTAATTCGTGGGCAACACAAAAGAAACCAAAAAGTTGTGTCTGTGGGAATGCCTGGTCCTGTTCATGCCCAGCTGGAGGAGGCAGGGAGGGTGGGTGGGGGGAAACTGCACAGGAACAACCTCTCCATGGGAGGAGAGGGCACTGGTCCTTCCTCTACTCAGGAGGCAGCAAGAGGAAGGCAAGGAGGACAGGAAACCTCGGCTGGGCTGAGGGTTTCTGTCCACAGATAAATATAGTTGTACTGTACCCAGTTCACACAGAACAACTATCACCCCAAAATTTTTAGGTTAAAAGGCTAAACAATGGGAAAGGAAAAATCAGAGTCTTCCCTGGGCAACAGCAACCTACACAAGATATGACAGAAAATCTGAGGGAGAATCAGAAAAAAATACAACAACCATGACAGTGTGAAGGGAGAGGTATGAAGGGAATCTCTACTCTTTATATGGCTGTTCTTGAACATGAAAACAAAACTAGCAAGTTTAAAACTTTAAAAATACTAGTTAAAAGTTGAAAACACATGAACTGAAGAGGACATGGAAGTGCTGAATATATGGCACATTTCTGGATAACTTTAACATACTATATTGCACAGCATAACACTTTAGAACTAAATGGTCTTGCTCTGCAGATCACATTCTCAAAGGCCCTAGTACGTAGAGGTGACAAAAATTATTTGTAAAATGCTTGCAAATTAAAAGTTATCATCTGCTTGCTACTTTAATTTTATCCCCAAATGGCACTATGCCTTCTGTTTTTTTCTTCCTTAAGGTTAACAGCACTGAATTAAGAGACTTAAGCAAGATACTCTGTGGTAAAAGCCAGAGATGTCATTCCTCTTAAATTTAAGTGTAATTTTCCCCTTTCTGAAATTTCCATGGACCATTTTGTTTTAAACTGCTTCTCCTCTAAACTTTTCCTTGTGTTATTTGAAGCTTATTTAACTGTTGGCCTTTGGTTGTATGGCTGGGTACTAGATCTTCACAACCTTCTTTCTGCTTTGCTACTGGATTAAGAAAGTCTTTAGAAATGCATATCAATAGATAACAGAATAATGCACATCCAATACTCTTGTTCATGCAAGAAAAGCCTTGTCCATGGATTTTTTTAAGATTAGCTCTTCCCTTAAGTGTGCAGATATTCATAAATAACAAAGGGCACAAATGAAATGAAATAAAACCACTACTGAAAATTCAGATGAGCCTTTTCCAGTAACTCTTGCACAGTATAAAGTACCAGGAGCAAACAGGAGCCTCCCTTCTCTTCATAGGGAAGCACAGTTGTGGTAGAATAAGCAGCATGGCTGCAGGAGGGATGGTTTGGAGACCAGTTCATAGCAAGGCCCAAGAAAAAGCCAAGCTCTATCACTACTCATCATCTCTTAGAAAAACTTAGCCTTTTACAGGTGATAATTCAGGCACAAAGAGATATGTCCCTTTCTCCATAAGAAACAACACATTGACTCACAGGCAAAAATGCCATGGTGCTCTATCAAACCAAACCTGGTGCTAGGAAGATCTTTGCCACAGACATTTCCTTCAGCATAATTGTTTCAGCTCCGATTTATATCACTACTGTCACTCCAGAAACATCAAGTAAGTTCACAGCAAGAGGTAAAACATCTAATCTTCTCACATACACCCAGTCTTAGATATAGAAAAACACTTACATTCTCTTTACCTTGTCTGTCTCTTCTGGGTCTAAGTGCAAATATGACTGAGCATTATCATCACCATTCAGTGGATGAAAAAAACCTGAAGCATCTTTTTTTCCCTAAATTTAAAAGCTTTTAGCACATCACCCCTCAAAATTCCCAAGTAGTATAGTACTTAAAAGTTTTTACCAGTTCTAGAGGCAAAGGAACCAAAGATTGACTTGTTTTCAGAAGCAACATTACTGTACTGAGCACAGAATACCTGACATTGCTCAGTATTAAGTACACTGGACTGAATCATAAGTACTACCTTGAATTAGATAATTTCTAAATACCTCTCACACAGTTTGCACCAACTTGACCATTACTTTTGAAAATTAAACTCTGAAGATACCTTGGTATAATTCCTGGTCATTAGAGTAGGACGACAGTGCACCCAAAGAAACAACTAGCAATGAGGATAAACAACAAAGAACTCCTTACATGCCTTCTACTTGTGATAAACAAAGCAATGTCTGCTTCTTTTCCTAACATCTCTTCAAAACAAGGACAAGTATAGCCAGCATGGAAGCCAGAAACTTGTAATGATTCCTGATTTAGCAACGTGCCTGGTGCCTGAAACTGTCCCAGTGTTAAGTCCCAGCTCAGTGATGCCCTTTAAAAACTGCAGCAATGCTTCGTTGAGTTCATGCTCCTGTGTAGAGAATGCCTTCTCAACAACAATCCTCTCCCAAGCTTCAGAAGGAAAAATCCTCAGGGGTCTGGGATTGCACAGATGGAAATCTGCAGAAAGCCGAGATGACTTCATGCTCCCTTCTGCCCAGCAGGTTATGGAGCAAGGGTCCCCCAAGGCCACTTGTTTTTCCTAGGACTCATTCTTGACCTGAATACAGACTGGTAATGTAAAGAATGTTGGATGGGCATTCTCTGTATCATTGATTTACCAGACAGTGATAAAGAGTTTGAGATTTTTCCTATATGAACATGTATGAATTCTGGCTGCTCATACCTTAAAATTTTATAAAATGTTATTTAAGAGGAGCATTTTTCTTAGCTGCCTTGAACCAAAAGTAGAAGGCCAGCTGTGTGTCACCTATCCCCTGACTGCTAGAAATGACACAGTCTTACACCTCAGTATGGCAGAGTTCATTGGCTAAAAGAGAAGATACAAAGTTTTGAAACGTAACTACTTATTTCAGGAAGGAAATGATACGCGTCTCTAGGTCCTTATATTCCTATAGTTCTGGACAGTACTTTCCAAAACATCAGAAAGTTTTCCAGGTAGGTATATATGTACATATGTCAAAAAATATCCCACACGTTTTCTTATTTTAAGTACAAAAAAATATGGGACCTGTGCATGCACTTTTCTGGGTTACATTCCCAGCAGGTTGAGTTCTGTTAGCCTGAAAAAGCCTGGTTAGGTCATAACTCTTAGTTGAAAAGAAAGAACATGTGCATTATAGTCCAATGCAAGGTGTGTTTTTGCTTCAGCAGACCAAAGGATCAAGTAATTTTGAAGTAAAAATTATTAGAACAGTTTTCAATACAGCAGTTTTCAATTTCCCTACTGTGAATTCTTGATTATGCAAAATAATCTCACTCCAAACAGCACAACGGCTCAAATCTAGATTTTAAAGTACTTTTATATTGAAGAAATTAACACTTCTTACATTGAAATGCTTTAAATATTCAGTCTAGATTTTGACTTCTTCAGTGCTTTTAGTACAAATGGCTACATTTACAGTAATTTTTTTAGTTTGAATTGACTTAATTTTGTGAGGAAAACCTACACTTCAAAATAATCAACATCCCCAGATAACCTGAACAACACAGAGATAGAGGCAGAGGAGATCAAAGGCACGGAGCCTTCTTGTAAGACTGAGCAGGCTATGAGTGATCAAAGGCAGGGAAGAGAGGATTCTGGATCTTCACTCCTACTTCCATTACACATGTATAATTTACAGGTTATTGACTTGTAGAGGGGGAACTATTTATATACTAAATATAGTTTACAGGCCTGAAAAGTTATTTGAAATACAAAAATTAACTTTGGCTGTTGAAAATATATAGGCAGTATCTTTTAAATCCCCTTTTCCAATAAGAAATGCTTTTAATATAAGCAGCTTACTTTTAAATGAACTGTCTCCTTCTGACAAAGTCAAAGGAATAAAAAAGCACACTATGGCTGGTGGGTGTCATTACAGAGAAGATATTGTGTTATTTGGAAGTGATAATCCACAGAAATAATGGAAAACTCACATTCTGAGTAAAGATATACTAGTTATATTAACTTACTTCTGGGAATATTTAGTGCAACATAACTCAAAATCACAGAATCACTGAATGGTTTGGATTGGAAGGGACCTTAAAGGTCATCTAATTCCAAATCCCTGTTATGGGCACATTCCACTATCCCAGGTTGCTCAGAGCCCCATCCAGCCTGGCCTTGAACACTTCCAGGGATGGGGCATCCACAACTTCTTTGGGCAACCTGTGCCAGGGCCTCACCACCCTCACAGTAAGGAATTTCTTCCTAATATCTAATCTAAACCTACTCTCTGTCAGTGTGAAGCCATTTTCCCTTGTCCTGACACTCCAGACCCTTGTAAATAGTCTCTCTCCATCTTTCCTGTGGGATCCCTTCAGCTGTTGGAAGGCCACAATTAGGTCAACCCAGAGCCTTCTCTTTTCCAGGCTGAACAAACGCAATTCTCTCAGCCTTTCCTCATAGGAGAGTCCTTTATCTCATTATCAAAATACAGTTCCACACTGTCTCTGTGAAATTCACATTGTGCAGTCATATCAGGGCATTTCTTTAGCTTTTGTCTCACGCGTTTTGGTAATATTCCTGTGTACAAGCAGACTTCCTTCCACAAGTTTTCACATCTTCCCATACAGGATACTCAAATCAGCACTGGGATTAGGTTTCATGCAATCAGTTGAGTATCTTAGCTACCAGATCCTTGGTTACTTGATTATCTCTCTCTATCAGAATTAAGTTCTGTACTGGACAAGATATTTCTAATTAAATTCTTCCTAAAAAAAAAAGGGAATTATTGCCCTCAGGTTTTGATTTGGCTCATCAGTTAAAAACATTTACTCAGAAAATCCTGAATAACTATGTAAAAATAAATACCAAACACTATGTGTGCATTAACAAAATAATTGAGATTCAGTAGTGATACATTAATTCATGTAACTGGTGACACAGCTCATTGAATTTTATGATATTACATATTTCTTCCACCCCAGATGTATTCACACACTGTGAATTTCATGTTAATATCCAAATTTTCTTCTCGGTGGAGAGACAGGAGCCTCATCACAGCCAACATTACCAGAGAGTAGCTGAAAACACATCTGACTTTAAGAGATGGTTCTAGTTCACACTCGACAGCAAAGCTGCAGACTTGGACAAAGGGTGATATAGAGACAAGCACAGAATGAATTTTGAAGAACCTGAAATATGCTGAACCATTAGCAAAAACCAGACAGCACAGTAGGTTAAGCCATTGGTTTGAAATTTTCAGTACTGGATAAATGACCAACACAAAGGAGATTTCAGAGGACCAGCAAGGGTCATGTACCTAAATGATTTTTTTCTTTCCTAGTAATAAGTGGAAGACCTTTATTTCTTATTTCAAATTGTGACATGAGTCCTCAGTGTCTTTCAACTTCTGCCTGGAATTCTAGACCACTAGTTTACACAGACTTCATGAACTTGAGAACATTAAAGGGTTTTTATGTAAAACTTGCACATTACCTAGGTCTTTGGGATCAAAGTCAAGAATTGGCATTTTTTCATTACAACAAAAACATGTAAACTAAAATCTGGACAAGAGGAATCTTGTATAAATATGAAGCTTTTTGATCAGTACTGGGCATATCCTGGCTTAAAAATTTGGAGGCAAGGCTTGTTCCAGTGGCTCAGAGATAAGTATCACAGAAATATCTACAGTTTGGGTGGAGGGTTTGCTTTCCAGATAGACTTGGTTGCTAAAGAGAGTCAGTTTACAGCAGTCACAGGACAATCATAAGGAGGTATATTCAAAGGGTTGGCAGCTGCTGGGGACCTAGGGGGTTACTTCTGGACTTACTGACATATGCCATCTTCTTTATATTTTTCTGACTGTAGCAGGAAATTAAAGTTTACTAATCATTAAATCTATAAATGCTTTCAATTTGTTAACAGATGGTTCATTCACCACAACTCCAGTGGACTATATTTGATTATGCTTCTGCTTCCTGAAAAGGTATTTTTCTAAAACACTATGGTAACCAATGCTCACAGAGCATGAAACCAAGCAACCAGATTTCTGGAATGCATTTCTGGACAGCTTTTATCTAGCAGGAAAGAAGCAGAATTCAACATGTAGGCAACAGTCCCCTTAGTTAAAATGCTGCTAAGTTCTGCAAGCAGGATGTAGTTCTGTCTGCAGGGGATTCATAATAGTCATAGGAAGGTGAATTCATAGAATCATAGAAAGCTCATCTCGTTCCAACTCCCCTGCCATGGGCAGGGACACCTTCCTCTAGACCAGGTTGCTCAGAGCTCCATCCAACCTGGCCTTGAACACCTCCAGGGATAGGGCAGCCACAGCTTCTCTGGACAATGAGTTTCTGTGCCTCACCACTCTCACAGTAAAGAATTTTTTCCCTAATTTAAGAGAAATAAACTTTCACAAGGAATGCCAACATCCTATATCAATTTGGATGATATGTACCTGATTGAATGTAATGTTGTGCACAGAGCATGCAGTATGTCCCATCTTCACCCCATATGTCCCATGACAAACCTTTTATTTCCATGCTCTGGGAGAGGAGTGGGGCTGTATCATGTCTCTAGGCCTTAATCGTGCAAACTCTTACACTTGTATTAATCTGTACAATTAGCCTTCTCACTGAAATTATAAGAACCATCCAATGTGAGCAAGTCTGCAGAGCTTTGTTGAGTATGGGAGCCTTGAAAATAAAGCCACCTACAACAGATTATGTAAACAAAGAATTTAATTATTTATTTTTTAAATTATTTAATTATGTAAACAAAGAATGAGTGCAGTAAATTTCCTTTAAAATACTTTATTGACATCTTTCAAGATGATCTAAACAGCAAAATATAACATTAATATGAACCTAAACATCTGTCAATATGCCACTGTCTACCTCAGATGATTATCTTATGATGGTATCTACTGAAACTTGTAAAAGTTTCAAATAACGAGCCAAGTGGCTTCTCCTATATATATGGAAGATCTCCTAATAAATTGTTTCCTTATCTGCATGGCAAATGTTTGGTTTTGACATGAACAGTGTCTACTTAAATTTCCTCCCCCATTTCTCTCTATCTTCAAAAGTATCAGCAATCTTTCTTGTTCAGGACATTACTGTATATCTGGATGCCTAATCAAGAGCCTGAGATACACCTCCTATCTAAATAAATAAGCCTAAGTACTGCTTTGCTCTCAAAAGATTTGGCAACACACTACAAGTACCTAATAATGAGAAAGAAAATTAATATAGTATTTTTATGCATTTTCAGCTATAACATAAATCCTAATCTTGAAGTGTTTGTAAACCAAGCTTATCACAAGAAATAGCATTTTCACCAAAAAAACTTTCCTACCATAGTGCTCTTTTGTTTTAACCCCTTTTTGTGATTTTCATTCTGAAAACTTCTTTTTTTTTTTTTTCCTGTGGGAGACAAATTATACATTGCAACTTTGTATATAATAAACTATTTACCTTCTTTATTTTTGCAACTCGTCCCAAAAAGTCAGTCCCTTTTGAGTGTATGTGGTGTGACCAAGTCTCCATTTAATTTGAATATTAGGAAGTTATTTGAAAACGGTGACTTCTGTTCTACAGGTGTCTGGCCCGTCCTGAGCTACTCTGTAGATACTGCAGTGTGTGTGTGTACACTCAGACACGTGTGTAGTCAAAGAACCCTTGTGAAAATATTGCTTGGCAGTGAAATGCATGCACTGCTCTCTTGAGTACAGTGTATGACAGAATAAATACTTCACCTCTCTCACACCCTGTCTCTCTCTCATGAAGCCCTTTTTGGAATTAGGTTCTGGAGCAAAGGACACAAGAGAGACCAGGATGGATTTGTGGGTGCTATAAAAAATTAAAGTTCTTTACAGATAAGTAATCCTTTTTTATTCTGCTTTTGGCATTGGGTATTGCATTCCCACACTACTGTAAGAAACTGCAATTAAGAAAACTCACTTCTGGAGAGGAAGGGTGATTGATAAGCTGCTGCAGCTGAGAAAGAAGATTCCGCTACTGATATCATATTGTGCAATGTAAATCATAAAGTCTGCAAAAATATTTAACCATTCCAGCTTCAGGTAAGGTCAAATAGTGAGTTCCTAAAGGTGCTGTTCACATAGCATTCACATGAGGCTAAAAAATTGTGATGCATCTGCCTGTTGATAACATGCCCAGATGTGAATCCCTTTTCCACCTATAGAGTTAAACTACTCTTATCTGACCCCTTAAATATCTCAAGTCACTCAAATCAGCAAATAACACATATTACAACTAGAAAAAAATATGTGGCTTTACCTTTTCAGGATTTGTGAAAATATGATTATCCATAAACTGATTTAGGTAAAAATCCAGCACAATTTCTATATGATACCTGGGACTAAATCCCAGCCATGTACTATTTTCTTATTTAAACTTATAGCAGGGTGAACAGTGGTATTTCAGATGCTGTGCCCTTTCTAGTTAAAGAAAATTTGCAAAATGAAACCTCTTTTGATATTTGACATAACTCTGAACTCTATAATGGCCATGAGAAAGACAGTTGCAACATTTACAAAATAACACAAAATCAAAACAATGCAAGGACATCCTGTTCTCAACATGCTTCAGACATTTTGCAAATAACAGGTTTGTAAGCAAGACATGGATTTAAATAAACTGATCATTAATTTCAAAGTCTGATACAGATGAAGAATTAATTATCCATTTAATTAGTTGGGCATTCCTTTAACACATACTGTTCATAGATATTTTAAATATAAAAATTTAGAAATTCTTCAGAAATTTTCTTCATTGAAGCAATCACTGTAAACCTAAAATTTTCTTGGACCTCCCTACAGAAACTGACACAAAAAAAAAAAAAATCAGGATTGCAGACATTTTTAAACATCATAAAACTCAGTTTATATTTGATAGAAGGAGTCCCTTCAATTGTTAAATATATTTCTAATGCATAGTTTTCTAGCTTGTGTTTATTTACAGAGGCCTTTTAGAACCGACCGCTTATATATTTTCAACTTCTTTTTTTTTTTCTGGACACCGAACACAGTTTTATTTCTGTTGGTTTTTGGATTATTTGGTTGGTTTGGTTTTGGTTTTTTGAGATTTTTGTTTGGGTTTTTTTTCTATTTCATTATTTATTTCTCCTTTTTTAGCTTAACTGCATTTTCTTAGTCTCCCTATAAATCTTTCTCTGAGTATATTCTGATTGCAGTTTTTCTGGGTAGCTCTCCAGCATCATTTAGTGAGAACACAAGGTCACAGGTTTCCCAGGTACAACAATCCTTGCTGGACACTGGAGTATTTACCAAAGGAGAGGGACTCCAAAACTCCATCTGCCATGGGAATAATCTCACACAAGAGCTAAAAGGATACTATATTCTGGAAACTCTCTTCCTTTCCAAATAACATATTGAGTTGAATACCAAGAGTTGAAAATTCTGGCGTTTTCTGTAGGCTGCAATACCTTGGAACAATCTGTCAGACATTTCTGAACTGCTCTTGAAACAGATACCAACCTTCATGGATCAAACATCAACCTCTTGATAGCCTAAACTTCCAAAAGTCTTTGCTGTGTTAGCCAGCACATGTCAATGTGTTTTCTTTCACCCAATTAGATATCATTTTTAATATTGCTCTTTCCTCCTCTCATTTAGTATTTCCACATGTAGAATTTTTTAATATTTAAGCAAGTTTTCACATCTTTCCTACTTCCCTTTCCCCCAGGCCTACAGGTCTCATCCTGCAATGGCAGAGTGCTAAGCAACAAATCCCATAGTGTAATACACCACCAGAAACGAATCAGATATTATGATGATAAGAGCAGTACAATAACCTATATAGAATAAAGTAAATCATTGTTCATTCTGATCTTCTCTCCCAATTTCGAATTTTGTGCTTTGAGGGAACTTCTTTCCTGGAAGTACACCTATGATGTACTATTTAAATGACAGCACTGTTAACAGAAATTATTTTCCTCTGTATAATCAAGTCCAGTATATTGATAACAACTTCTAGGAATATTTAATTGCCATTCAAACACTTAACCACACAAATACCTGCTCTTTATTCTAATATGAGGTGTAATTTATCGTCTTGTCACTGCTAAAAAGTTGTGTGCAGGGAAAAATATTGCTCCTTTATCCAAGTAGTCTTTATTTCATAATTTCTCATTGTTAAACCATTCTACTTGGATTAGGCAGGTCCATTTGCTCTTCTTACTTCCATTTAGATTTTTTTGTTGGAATATAATCTAATCTAAATGTTTTCTTCCTCCTTTTTGCTCTTCTCACTTAAGAGTGTCAAATGTACTTAATGATCTAGATTTCTACCAGATTTTAACTTCTCCTGATATCAGTCCCTAAAGATTTCTACTTTTTAATTGGAGTACAAAACAAGAAAATCTCAGTATATGTATAATAAAATCTTTTTGCAATTTTTTGAATTAAGATATTACATAAAGTTTAAACATAAGTAATAATCTTTTATCTATATCCTACGCGTATATATGTGTTAAATTTCAACATAATTGCAATAATCTTAAATAAATATTTCATAGATGTTTGCACGGAATAATTTTATTTGGTTTTATTCAGAACTGTGCTTTTTCCAGTACACCTATTTTTTTTTTCCTAGAGGAATAAGCAGGTTCATAAGCAGTATATTTTTAACAAATTTGGATAGAGAAACATTAGAAAATGTAATGCTCCACATAATATACAACTTAGAGATAAAATTCAATCACTTTAAGTGTGTAAGAGGATATTTATCCTGCTTAAACTGAAAATCCTAGTATACCTAAACAAGATGTTGCTGGTGATATTTTCATAATATTGCCATTACAACTACATGCTTATAGCCAAGCCTATTGGTTAATTTTTAAGTCTCCAAGCAAGACTTCTCCACTGCCAGTAGATTTCATAATTTGTATCAATGTGATGTTTTTAAACTCCAATTACTTTTATATAATTTTCTAAAAGAATACCCATTAATTGAAGCCTAGAATGTCCATATGAACAGAACGTGAACAATATTCTGCAGTACTTCACACTGAAAATAGGTTAACAAAGAGGGGTAAAGAAATCCTAGCACTTCAGGGCACAGGTACATTGCTATTAATGGGCAGCATTGATCAGAAAAACAAAACACTGACTTTCAGGCGCTACCAAGATTCTACAAAAGCTGTGATCGCAGACTTTGGCAATTCATTCGCTTGCTTAGTTGTGGTGTGGAATTCTGGCATTTAAATCCGGGTACAAAGAACAGTTTCCAAAGTAAGATGAACAGGAGGTATGTTTGTGTGAGTCTGGCTGGGGTGGGGAGTAGGAAGGCATGGCCTAAGCCTGAGCACCAAGAATTGCTACTTCTTTCCAAGGTGAGTGACACCACCACATGCAGAAATGCCAGTCTGAAGTGGGACTACAAGCAGGACTCAGAATGAGCCATTAAGCCTTTTTTTTTTCCCCGTATGCGGCTTAGGGCCAAAACATAGTAGTGCTAGAAACAGCAAATGCAATCCAGAATCTGCTCCCTAGGAAGAAAAAAGTTATTAAAAATATGTCTTTTTGGTACTGTTTGGAATGCATAATCTGTTTTTAAAGTGCTGAGCACAATATAAATGCAGATTGTGCTAGATTCTGCTAACCAAAAAGCCTAGTCACAGCGTTATGACAGCTTTATGACATTTAACCATCATAGCATGTGAAAACATGGAAGAGATGGCAGGTGGGAGGAAGTACTTGATATTCAAGAGAAAATATTAATGGATGTGTCTAAAATGTAACTACTTTTTAACATGTCATGCTTAGGAATATTTGCATAATATTATCCTTTAAATTGCAGTGTGTACATATTAATTTCACAGTGTCACTCCCAATAAGTCTGGCATTTGTACATTCAATGGGCCCAGTCTAGCACACTTGCATGTCTTTATCACAGACATTTGGAGTCTCAATTTAACAAGTGGCTCAAAAGCAAGACAACCCAGATAGGCATGAAGATTTTGGGGAAAAACTGAAAGCCTCCAAACGCATCATGTTCCAGGAAACTACGTCTTGCCATGTGAAGGGTTGTCCCAAGCTACCTTCTGCCCCTTCCTCAACTATATTGTTTCCTAAATTACTCTCTCTCTGGATAATGCCTGTTATCTAAGTACTCGAAGTTCAAAGTCCATTTCAACCTGCAGAAGAGGCGAGAAAGGAAGGAGAAGAGAACAGTTTAGAAACAGGACTTGGAAGTTTTAAAAAATCCCAAATGAAAACCCGCAGTGATGAAGAAAAGTAAAGCAAGGCATAATGCTCCATATTTGCCTTTAGTACTTGGTGTTATATAGTTCCTAGCACATTTTTACCTCTTCCATTCTGTACTCTCCACTTTTCCCTGGGAAGTACATCATTAGGTGCATGTGAAATGTGGCTGTATTTTTTTTCCTCCAGTTTTAAAAATATTGTGCTTTTTACTCATAGAATGAGTCAGTTTGGAAGAGATCACAGTGGGTCATCTGGTCCAACCTCTCTGCTCAAGCAGGGTCATCCCAGAGCACATGGCACAGGACTGTGTCCAGACAGTTCAATGTTCACTAGAAATAGACAAAAAAAGACCTGTGTCTGATCTCATTATCAATCCGAACAAAGTATTCTCTTCTAGATGCTGGCATTTTGGACTTTTGTTTGATACCCATTTGCAGGGGGAAGCAGGAATTGTACCACAGATCCTGTAAGCCCAGGCTATCAAATCCATGATGCTTTTCTTGTACTACATGCCACACCATTAAAGGCAAAACCACCCTGCAATATTTAAGGTTTCTACTCTTAAAAGCATGAAGAGAACATTGCAGCCACTGAGACTCAAGGAGACTAAGACATACAAATGGGCATGAATTTGAGCACTCTCATTTTCTAGCAGGTCCCTGCCACCTTAGTTCTTCAGAGTGACACATGGGGAGCAGATTTAGACCTGTAAATCTGCCGTTCACTGGCTTTCATATGTTTCCCTTTGTAACACAAGCAACTTCCTTAGAACATAATTTCTTCAGTGTAGTTTCTATTTAAGAAGAATTAGATGTGCCTGCTAAAAAAGTATTTAGCTTTGTTTTAAAACCATTGTGAGGTAATAGGATACAAAATCTTTAGGACATATTAACATCTTAAAAGAAAATTGGCAGAAAAAAACTCTATAATCTCACTTCTATAATTTATTATAGTTGTTGGTCTTTCTAACAGGCAGTTGTAAAAAGATTGGAAAATATTTTAAGTCATATTTATCAAGCTGTCCCTCCTCATCCTTTCTAGAATTTTCTTTCTTATAATTTGCTTAATTGCATTCAAGTAGATCAGAAAACAAAGTTTTCAATATTGTGTAAAAACTATCCCAAACAGGTTAGGAAAATGAAACTGTTGAGAAATCTCAAGAAAATTGTGGAACAGCTGTTAATTTTTGCTATATATTATAAAAATTAAGCAAAAAGCTTCAGACATAAAAAATGCAATAACAAAAATAGCATCCTGACCCAGTTTAAACTATCAAATAATTCTGTGAGTATATTTAGATGAAATTTCTCTTAAATATTCCAGGAAAAAATACTTAGAACTAAGCCTTTGGACATATGACAGTTTTTAAGATGCTGTAAAAATGAAGCAAGTTAGTATCTCATCCAGTTATTCATTTTGAGAAAGCGCCAAAGCCACAATAGTTATATCTCTACTGTTCCAAGATGAGG
>WEKY01043601.1:86105-136794 GCA_013390045.1 Picathartes gymnocephalus
CCAAGATGAGGCTTGTAGCTCTCAGCTCCTGTAACTTCTGACATTGTACTGCCTGGAGACATACACTATCCTATTTTTACATGTCTGAATAATTTCCAAAAGTAGATTGGAAGCTCTGTAGAATGCAATCAGTGAGATGTTTCTGCTGAAACCTTAACACTTCAGGTAACCAATAATTTGTGTTTCATTTGCCACTTCCTTATGAAAATAAGAAAATATACAATGAAGAAAAAAGTGATAAAAAGCAATTGCCTTAAATAATTACTTTACAATTTTTTAAAAGGTATGAAATTATTTTTTCAGCCTTCCTTCTCCTTTTAGTAATGACTTTAAGAATATTCGATAGATGATGTTATTTAAAAAAAGATACTTATTTTTGAGTCTTGGCTGTTCTTTCTTTTATAAACACTGCTCAAAATCTGAAGTTAGAATGAGTCTTTGAAAGCATCCTCTCTAACCACTAAGGCTACAAAGTTAAAGAGAGCATGAAAGGAGGAGTTCTTTCATACTCACACCCAACTGATGAAGCATTAATGAAATTATCAAAGTTTGCGTGTTTGATGGCAGGAGAAAAAGAGCTGCCAAGTTAACTGAGAGCCTGACCCTGCAAGTGGCCTCCTGCTCTCCTACAAAGATCTGTCAAAGTCTGCCTTTCCTGAAAACAAGGGCTTGCTCTGTCTGGATGTAGCTCCAAGAGTGGAGCCCATATATGCATACTCTGACAACTTTGTATGGGAGCTTTGCATAAGGAATATTAAAAATATTTTAATTGGTTAGTTAGCTTCAGGCTCTATGATTAAGGTTTACCAGGTCTACAGACATAACACAAAAAGTGACAACATGTACTCCACACCCAGCAGAACCTGTTGTTTCAAGGCTTGTATTTAATTTCAAATGATCTCAAAATAATCTCATTTTCCTTTAAGAAAGGAAAGTGGCAGAGCTACTTGAAGGGAGACAGGGATTTGGATCCTGACTTCTGAAGTGTACACAGTGGGCCAGGACAGTAGCCCTGATTCAGGAATGAAGGCTGGATTTCCCTTCCCTAACCAGCTCTCCCCCAAGGACTGAAGCACGCATTACTTTTATTCTTCAGGGTGAGATCTGCACAGGAGGGGCTGGGTCCACCTGAACTGAAGTTGTGTTGTAACTGTGTGGGTGCAGGATCTGACTCAGCACACATCAAACGTGTGACCAAAGTGAGGGCGAACTTCTGGTGATAACATCTCTTGGGAGAGGGAGATATATGTGCTAACACCCTGAAGAAAATCACTCAGGAGTAGAAAAAATTCTGAGAGATTTGCCATACAAGTCATCCCCAGGATTTCATATAGCTGACCAGCAGATATTACTACATAAGAAGGGAAAATGCAAGTGAATTTAGGGCTACTTAAATAAAAATACTGAAAACAAAAATACATATGCAAAATTAATGTGGGTTCTGGGGTGTTCCATTACTGATATAAACGGAAGAGAAATACCCTCTTAGCAAACCAGAATGCCACAACAGCAAAATCCACAAGAGAGCTTTTTATAATCACTTGTATCGAAGCTCATATTCTTGCACACCCAAGCTGAAAAAGAAACAGCCCTTCTAAGAAATTTAAGCCTCTCTCAAAAATGCACATATTCATGTGTTCTTGCCACCAATTAAAACAAAGGGCCCAGAAGAGCAATCATTTACTGCTGGGCATTATGAAAAATTTCTCTGAATTAAGTTATTTTCAATAGTCAAAATTTTTAGCCTGTGAATGAAATTGCATCTTTTTTTAATAAAAACACTGCTTTTTAAAGGACTTTATTCACTCTCCCAGAGATTCGTGGAATTCTCAGTACAAAAGTGTGCAAAGCCCTACATTTAGTGAAGAAACTACTAGATTTTTTTTATGGTTGTTAATTTTTCAGGGGCAAACTGAAATTTCACCTGTACTGATTCTCTATGAAACTCATCCCTGTGCACAGAAACAAACACACAGTTTTATGCATTATATGACTTCAAAATAACAACAATATAGAAACCACCACATAAGACAAAACCTAGGGCTTGTAAGTGCAATACTGGATTTCTCAGAGAGCCAGGGCAAGGTATTTCCAAGGAGGTTTAAGTGAAGAACAATTAATAGGAAACCACAGGTTTACTTAATTCCAGCTCGTATACCTTTTGGTTTATAGTTTGCGAATAGATCTCCTTATGTATCTGAGGCCTGAGTGGAGAGTAATGAGTCAAATCCTGTGGTTTTGTTCGAGTGTACCACTGACAACCAGATTACGTTTGTGAGAACTGTGAATCCAATTTTCACTCCCAATGGCTGTTCCTTATAGTCGGTTCTGTATCTGCCAGTAACTTCATGTGCTACAATAGTCTTGCTAAAACTTCTGACCATGTCAAAGAGGCACTGTTGGAGTACAAAAAACTTCTGAAAGAATTGCCATGCCATTTACCAGAGCTCTTATGGAACACAATTCTACGACATTTAGAGCATCTAAGTTATTTAGAACTTTTATTATTTTGTACAGAACCCAAATTTACTCCTTGTAATGAAAATATAAGATGCCACCAGTTGCTCAAAAAATTTAAAATGAAAAAATTAAAAATGAGCCTTTTCCTGTTGCATTTTCTATGTCCATATAGATAATTCCTGGCTCACAATTTGTGCACTGTACAGAAATTGTAAAATAACAAGGCAACCATACTTTTAGAAGGCTGTGAAAGCCTCTGAGAATACCAGTAGCCTGACAAACTTTAAAATACAGGTATTTGTCAGAGCATTAATTCTTGTAAGAATTGTTGCTGATCAAATATCTGTGGATAATCCTGCTCTTGCAGAAACAGTATCGAAACAGCAACCCAGTATCTCGGTCACCCGGCAGTCATGCAGGTTTCATAGCATCCTATCCCACAAATATCAACAGCATTGAGGGCTCACCAACAACAGGAACAATCTTTAGAAAACTTTGATTCACATTTTAAATTGGTAAAGAGACATGAAAAGTGCCAAATTCACTTCCATTTCAATACCAGTGTTAAAGACCAGTATTGCCCTCCACATCGAGCTGCTGATCATCGCCTGTATTCAGCCAAGCCTGTTACTCCATCACAGACATGTTCATTAGCTGGGGTACAATTAATTCATGGAAATGTTACGCCCATGGAGCAGAAGTATCTATTTTAGCTCACTTTTAATACTTTATGAACTCTACAATCATCACCATTAAGGGCAAAGCAGGCCATAAATGAAGTCAGTAAGGAGAGCAAACAGTTCAGAGAATCATAGAACCGTAGGACGGCCAGGGTTGGAAGGGATCTCAAAGATCAGCTCGGGCCACATCTTGAGCTTGTCCAGTTTGTATGAAACTTTTTTGGGGATCTAATCTTTGCCTTTGGACTAGTTTTCTTGAAAAAAATGCCACTGACTGCCCGACGTATTTTATCCAGACACATCGACTAGGCAATCTTTGAGAGTGGTGGCCAAAGAAAGAGAGTATGGAAAGTGCAGGGATGAGGTGAGAGAAAATAATTTATTCACAAAAACTAAAGCTTTGATGATGAATTTTATTTCACTCTTTTAATTAAAATAATTTTTTAAAAATTGTCCTGTCAAAGACATAGTTGGAGAAATATTACTAAATTACATTGATTTTTGTTTCAGAAAAATTATTAATGATATTTAAAGAAACAGAGACCGTTAAAAGAATAAATTAAATTAGCTATTTGAACCATAATGATCTGTTTTCTTGGGTATCTCATATTGATGAATAAACCAACTATTATTCCAAATCAATCAAAGCATTACAATTTCATTACAATTTATATCTGTAAGGCAAAGACCATGACAAATTCTGCAGGAGACATGTTGATATAAAAAGAAAAAGATCAGATAATATCAACAGCCATCTTTTTGTTAGAGCTGTTAAAATTATAATATTAATGGATTAATTTACTGTTGATAATTATATCTTGCAAAGTTTTCAACAAAATACCAGAATAATGAATATTGGAGAAATGACTACTCTGGATATGTCAAAGATCCAGAAAATGAGGTCACAGATGCTGGGGGGGATATTTTTTTTTTTTTTTGGTTCCTAAGACTAACATTTGAAATCACTAGGTATTTTTACTAGGTATTTTTAAACCAAGATTTTCTCCTTTCTTGCAAGGGTGATTGCAGACTAATTTGCAAACAAAACCCAGGAATATCACACTAGGTGAACCCAAAAGGCAGCACTAGCTGAAGCAGACATCCTTTTTTGTAAAGGAAATAAAAGGCATTGGGAGCAATGTGACTAAAAAAAAATTTCAGGAGAAGATCCAAAGGGATGAAATTTCTCCTTGGTGAACTGAGACGAAGAAAGCTTTTTAAGTGTTGGCAGCACCGCAGAAAAACCCAATGTCAAGAAGTTAGAATGATGAGAGGATGATCAAAGAACAGTTTATCTAAATTAAAGGTGAGAAGAACAGCACTGATAAAAAGTTAGAGCTATGGAACACTTAAACATAAAATAAGAGAAAGTCTTGCAAAGGAACATCATGATCTTATTTACTATTTTGGCTGTATTTGGTTATTCTAGCTAGGGCTAGAATAAGCCTATCAAAAAGCACAAAAACTTTTAATCTAAGGCAAACCACATCTATATACTGTGAATATAATATTCCATCAAAAATAACAACTTTAAGTCATTTGTCCACATCATTCTAAAAAAAAAAAAAAAAATCAAAAAATTATCAAATTGGTGTAGGCAACATTAAATCTGCACTGCATGTAAATGATACTGCCCAACTCCCTCATTAAAATCCATAATGATAAAAGAGGAGGACAAAAAAAGGTGTTTTCTGCAAACTACCTAAAACAACAGTTAGCCAAACTGAAATTCCACAGGTAAAACACAGAATCCAGCCTACAAACCTAGGCACAGTAAGAGTGTAATTTGGTGCTTTACCTTAAGTTTTTTGGTACCAATCAAACCAGATCATTACCTGCAATTTCATTCATTTCTGAACTGTATTTTGTTAATTTCAGAAATGGTGTTGATAAACTTCCAAAGCCATCTCTCCATCCCAAAAGTCACTACAGCATTGCTTTGCTATTGCATGATGTTAAAATACCATCGCTGGAGTTCTCAGCAGATAGTTTTGTTTGCAATGCTGAAATACTGGTAGGTAGAGGGAGATTGACAGCAAAAAAAATGTTCCTCTGGTAAGACTTTGAAAAAAACAAAAAAGCCCATATATAGCAATATAAAATGTGAGGAAACAAGGAGAAAAGAAAAGAAGGGAGAGAAACAATAAAAATTCAAACATCTGGAAAATGTGGTAAATTTTGTATTTGAAAATGATGGAGCTCTTCAGATTTTAACTGTTTTGGTTCTAAGGGTATTTTTAATTAAAAAGTAACAAAATAATTTTGAATATATTTATAAGAGATTTTTCAATTTTTGTCCAACAATTCAGAACATCAGTCTCTCAGAATTAGTTGTCAAATGTCTGGGAAACCTTTTTCTGGAAAAAAAATTAGAATATGACTATGCATATTTTCTTACCTGGTCGGTTAAACAAAATTCACTGGCTGGCCAGAGCAGAACCCGTTGTAAAAGAAACCTGCAAAGAGGAAAAATAAGTTCATTATAATTTATCTCTCTCATAGTTTTGATGAAAAATTTAGTTATAAGTGGTTACTCCTATATAGAAATTGCAAGCAGCAAAATCATTCCAAATTAAAAGCCTCTTAAAATCTAGCAGGTCCCTGTTTTCTCAGAAGGCTCTTGACTGTGTGGCAGGATTACATTTATAAACAGAACTAAACCCAACAGACATACCAAATCATGCTATTCAAAGCAAGTTTAAAGGGTATCTCTTATATAGGTGGTATCAACATTTGTGTATATTTATTCAAATCCAAATGTACAACTATCGTTATAAAGGATACTCAGATGTTCAGATAGTGAAGAAAGAAAGGCATGAATTTCTCATTTAATGTTCTTCATGGCACTGAAGTATAGAGTTAGTTTACTTTCTATAACATTTTAAATAAATACCATGTCAAAAGGCCATTATTAAAACTGTTATGTGATGAATATTAACATCAAAAAATGCCAGGTTTTTAGCTTTCCTGAGCAACTTTTATTCCTTCAATGAGTACAGAGTATGCTACAGTTTTTAATTACTTAGTCACAGTATTTCTGTGGGAATTCCTCTTCAACCCATGCACAAACAGACATTCCAGAAGTTCAAGCACTGATATTTTGTGTAAATTTCATTGATTAACCTGTGGTCTGGAGAGACATTAAACAAGTAGCATTCAAATCCTCATAGAAGAAAAGGTGATAATTTTTGCTATGGTCCATATATTCTAATGATGAATGCTTTGACTGTGTTGCAAACACCACACAACTCAAGTTCAGCAAATTCCTTTGCAGGAATAACATTGTCCCAGATGACTTCCTCAGTGCCAAGAGATCAAGATGAAGACTGAATACTTCATTTGGGTCACATGGACTCATTTTTTTCAGAGGACTCAGCATTACACTAGACTTTATTTATACAAGGCCCTGCTCCAAGGTTTCAGTTGCAAGCAAACACCAAGCACATTGCAAATAATTTTCTTGATAAATAAATGTCTAAGAGCATTTGGATTGGATAAAATCTTCAGAAATTCTGTTAGGAAGAATAGTATCTGCCAAACATTATCACCAGCTCCAGAGCTGGAAGATGTAGATGGTCCTCCTCAGGGTCGGGAAGTAACTGACAGCACATTCCATCCTTCCTGCATACTGCTATGACAGAAGGGTTTTTTGGGAGTGTTTCACCAGACACTAATTGAGCCCAAACACAGTTTCCATCCTAGACCTTGGAAATTGAGTCTTATAATTGGAACTGTCAAAAACAATGTCAACAAAAGTCTCTTGAAAAAAAAGATCGTGATGACACAGTTCTATCGCCTCTCTACCAGTCATCTGAGACAGCAGTTTCTGGCCTATGGAACATCATTCCATGTACACGTGGCCAACAAGCCTTACATTTTTCACTAAGAGGGAAACCACTGACCATGATGCTGAGAATTTTGGATTTTGGAATGGACCAATGAACAGCAACAAGGAAAGGTACGGACAACGTGCAAACCCTGTCAAATCAGCTCAGTATCCAGCAAACCCTAGAGTATATCTTGCTTGAAATAAAAATTTCTCTTATTACATTAGCATCCTTCTGATGTAGTCAGGCTAGTTTATCTTAATTCAAAAACTGTGATTTAGGTCAAACAACTTTGAAGTGAAAGGGTCATGTCCTCACCATTTCTTCAGCCAACTGCCTGTTTGAGACTATTGAGAACATCTATCTCATTTCAGAAAGACTTATTGTGTGAGTCCTAACCACAGCCCTGCTACTGGGTTTGCACCACTGGACTGTCCATGTAACTGTAGATAAAACAGTTTCTCTGCTCAGATCTAATAGTAGGGAAGCAGTTTAACAGCTAGAGAGTTTGAGCAAATGCAAAAACAGGGAAAAGATGACTGATGATGGGATAAAGGATAGAATAAACTGGTGAATGTGCTTTTGTAAATCTTGCTGTAAATAATCCTTTATTCTGAGGTCCTACATGGGAGTGGAATGAGTTTTACTATGAAAAGAAACAACCAAAAAACCCCAAATGTAGAACCAACAGAAAACATAACCAGAATCTGTACAGTTTAAGAAAGTCATGTTTGCATGAGTAGGACTATCACTATGTGCACTAAAAGACAAGAGCCTTTGCCAATGACTGTTCATCTCCCTTTTTTCCTGACAGTGCGGTTAGGTCAGCAGTTATGCCCCACCAACCTCCATCACTCATGGTTAGACTCCAGAAGCAAGCACAGATGCTTCTGATGATTACATTTTTTTATCATTAGAGAGCAGACTATCTTTCCCTGTTAGACTTCTGGGTACTTTTGCTGTTCCTTTCAGCAACAACGTGATGTGCATGAAAACTCACAAGAGTAATTGCAGTCATGAGAGAGAGGATGAAATTTGCTCATTTGGCCAGGTCTCAGAATTGTGATGGCCACCCACCTCTGCTGATGCTGACATTGCTGCCAGCACTCCTGAGCCCTGAACTTATGATTCTGTTCTGGGAAAAAAAACCCAGCAGCTCCACTTCCGTCATTAATTGAGTCACAGCCTCTTTCAGAGCAGAAGATACTGCTCACTCCTCCTTAGTCAACTTATCTCTGTGTTGCTGCGAGAAAATAATTTGGATTCTTTACCTTCTAGTGAATCACAAACAAACTCTGATCCCCACTCTCTCTGAAGGAACAGGGATCATGAAGAGTCTGATGAAAGACAGAGGTTTTTTTCACTTGTGATGAAGTCCAACCAAGAAATGAAGCAGGTTCCCCTTCTAGTTTCCAGACATAGCCACCAAATTCTTATTTTCAGATTGAGCACATATGATGTAAAAACATCAAGTACGGGACAATTATCATGCAGTTCTAAAGATACAATTTTCACAATCCCTTTAGAGGAGAACACTGTTTTTATTCTCTTTTTATCCCTCAAACATTTAATAATAATCCTATTTTATGCATATTAATTTTAAGTCATAACGAGATTTGGAAAGGTATTGATTTCAAAGGGAGTTAAGAGCAAAATATCTTTATATGGAGCCACAGTCTTCATCCTATTAAATCTCTACATTTATTGTCTGCACACAAATCATTATAAAGCAGGCATGACTCAACATAGAACTCAAAAGCAAGAGAAAAGCCCAATTAACAAGGAATTCAATGCAATTATGGAAGTTCGGAAGTTGCCTGGGGTGCTGTTTGCCTGCAAATCACTGGGGAAAGATGAAAAGGGAAGAGTTTGTTTCATGCCCACTTCCAAAGTATTATTTTCACTTCAGGTCTACATTGTTAATTTTTAAACCCAAAGTATCAGGACTTCTACAAAGTCACGGGTTAGGAACAAAGATGCCATTTACTGGGTTTCTGGGGGATCTTTATTTTGCAACACTCATCAATGCTGGGGTTACTTTTATCAGTAGCTGAAGTTCTTCTCTATAGCTCTTGGCTGTTTGCACATAATTAAACTGGCTTTTCTGACCCTAGTCCTGTAGACATTAAAGTCAGCTCAGCACAAACAGTCCTGGAATGCACATTATAATGCCTGAACTTCTTCCATCTCACTCCACACCCATTTATGTGAAAAAGGGAAAAGAAATAAGAACTGAGGGCCCACAGAAATGCACACTAGATAATTAAAGTAAGGACTTATTGAAGTATTAAAATCAACCTTATTTTATTATTACGGACTCAAGTCTTCCTATAAAAAATTGCTTTGTAAATCCTCCACCTAACCATGGATAAAAGAAACCTATCAGTTTAGATCCCTGCTCTAAAAAGTTGTGGAAACAGGAAGCATCCCGGTTGGATACCTTTGTGGTAGCATCAAGGCATTTCAGGACAGCACAGGTTTCATTGCGATGTTTTTATGGCCTTTTTTTGGTATAATACTGCAATGGGCTTCATACACCTTCTTACACCACCAACACACTTGGCTGGTTACAAACACAAGAACAAATATGTCCAGCAAACTTTGGGAGCAGCAGATTCCTGCCTTTCAACATGCAACTCTGTTAACCCCTGTGTCAGTTACCAACAGCTTTCCAGCTTGGAATCGGGTTCCTGTCCTCAGGTGGGTTCAGATACACCATGGTACATCACTCTTGGGGATATGATGTTTATTTTCCCAGTTTTTATCTCTGGCACTACCCTAGGATACAACTAGTTGAACCCAATGAGTGTTCCCAGGGTGCCCCAGTGCTCTCAGGACACTGGAACTCTACTCAGCAGGCAGTGACACAAGGCAGAGATGCTGCTTTCTCTACCTCAGCTCTGCTGGGAGGGATAGCAGCCCTACACTGCCAAGAGTGAGGGGAAGAGGCACAGCTGCAGATGGACCTCAGACTGGGCAAAGCTCCCATGAAATGGAAACGTGGCTGAGCAAAGTGGGCGATGCTCAGACTTTACAACTGAGGCAGGGCTGGGGCTGAATGCTGCCAGGAGTGAGGGGGGCCTCCAGCTGGGTGCTGCAAACAGAACCCTCACTGTGGCAGCTCTCGAGTGCCTGGGACAGACCAGCAGCACCCCGACACCAAAACCTCACCTAAATGGGTTCGTTTTGCTCAGCAGGCAGAGCTGTATTAAACACATTTACGCTGTTTGCAATAGAAGAAATGCGGCCAACACACAAGCCAGCATCCAAGCAGAGCACACTCCCGCTCTCCCAACTGAGTGACAGCACGTTTGTCAAACAAGACTGGTTCTGACCCCACAGGGCAGCTACAAAAAATGAAAGTTATAGTTCATGGCGCAGAACTCAACAGAATAAAATAGTCTGAAGAAGTGATATTTCAAATAAAACTATTCCAGTTTTTTCAAAAACAAACTTACACATTTCAGGAGGAAAAGACTAATAATACTGGAGATGGTAATATGTGCATGCACAAATAGCTAACAAAATCCTCTAAATTTAATCAAAAATGCTTACAATCATTGAATTTATTGTTTAAAAAAAATATCCCTCTTTGTAATGCATGTTTCCAGCTGAACAAGGTCAATCTGAAAAGACTGAGAGGTCATATTTAATTCAAAAAACACCTGAAGTCACCCACCAATACCTCAGATACCAATAAAGCTGGACTGGAAAATTTTGTAGGGAAAAAAGGTATTAATGGTATTTTTTGTATATCAGGTAAATACTAAGGTATGAGAAGAACTAAACTCTCTTTCTTTCTTTCTCATGTATTTGTGTGATAAAACCCACAAACTATTTAGAGGGATTTTCATTATATGAATTTTCAGTTTTTTAAAAAAAAATTAATTTTGTGAATGGTTGTGTCTCAAGGGCATAGTACAGAAAAAATAATCAAATATTTTATTAAATGAATTTGAGTTCTTCAAGTTTTTTTGCAAATTATGACTGATTTGGGTATAAAAACTGAACTCTTCTTTCCCCGGTGAGATTTATTCTACTTTGTAAGGCTTCAAGCTCACTTGAGTTCATAAACTGGAGGTGAAACTAGACTCAAGCATTGGCTCTGCTAATTGCAGTCAGATTCCTACCACAATACCCAAGCAATGACCAATTTATCAACACAAAACTTATATAACTGCTTTCACTTTGTTAGTAGTAGCTTCACTCAATGCTAAAAAAGAAAGAACAAAGTCTTTCAAGTCTTTTCTACTCCTAAAATATTTAAACCTGTATTGATTTTAATATATTTGCTAGGGGTTGGATTGCACTGTAAACCTATTATAGGAGAAAAAGAGAGTAGTAAAACCTCCACTGCATCTGGAGGAGGTTTGGAAGGCACATCCACACCTCCCACTGAGTCACCATCCCCTGCAACTCACTCCCCATGGCAGCTACTGCATGGGGCACCCAGAGCAGATCTACAGCCAGGCAACCGCCCCGGCGATCACCCTCTTCATTTCCCTTCAGTAGGCAAACAGCATATTTCTGCTTTCCTGCTGCTTCCTGCAGCTTCTCCAGTGTCCAGGGTGTCTCCCTATGGAGAAGAAACCCTCTCATCCAAATGCAAGAGGCAAAAAGTACCCTACATACCTGTTCGAGACTGGTGAATACAAAATACAACACAGGAATAGTAGCTCTCAAACTGATCTTAAATACCTCACTATAGGTGCAGAGCAACTCTGTTAAGCCACACACCAGAAAAAACAAAACATATCCCACTCAGCCCTGGCTTATTACCTGAGCATTTCTTTTTGATTAAAAAAACCCCAAAAACTCAGAACAGTAAGTACTATATTAGTTATTTCTCTAGTAGAGTAACTTGGTTAAGATTTTTGGCATTATTTCAGTTGAGCTTTGTAATTTGTCTTGTAACATTTTTTAATATACCACATGAATGGAAAGCTGAATTTCAAAGAACAGAAAAGCCAAAGTTTCACAACAATGGCTGCAAAGTGGAATGTTTTTTAATCCATAATAGGTACAATTACCTTGATAGAAAATAATTACATTCTGTTTCAGTGCATCTTTAAAATGTTCAAGATGTTTTATACTCTCAATACTTCATTTGTATTTACTTAAATCCTTCTTAAACAAGGTTTGTACAGGAACAGTACATAGACCTGACAGCTGAATGCAAAATTGCTCATTTTTTCACTAGTGTGACTAAACAGGAGAAATTTATATTCTGTTTGCTGCTCAGCCCCTCAAACAAATCAAACAAAAACCTCAGCTGGCAAATCTATCCAAATATAGTGCTATACAGGAGGTGAGATGGGATGACATGTCACTCTGTACTTCTGCTTTTCTCCTGTGAAAGTGAATGGTCTTAGCAAAGCAAAGAAAAGCACAAAACAAGGGAAAAAAATCCCTCTCTAATCGCTGAGATTCTCAAAAATAATACTTGAATATTTCATCTTCCAAATTCACTCAGGAACTCTCTGTACTTACACTTTATCCTAAAGATTATTCTCTACCTTAAAATTTTGATATCTGTTCTTAGAAAAATTCCAGCTCATCTTTCCCAGTACAGCTCCGGTATTCCCACTGCCTTCCCTTTTGTTGACTGCCTCATCTCTCAGTATTTTTCCACAGCAGTCACACCCCCCACCCATAACTATTTTTACATCAGGAACCTGTTTCCTCCGTGGCCAAACACTTACTTAGGGTGCCCTTTGCACTCTCCTGACTGAGCAGCAAGCCGTGGTTCCCGTGGTTCCCTCGCCCATGGACAGCCTGGCTCCCTCTCACTGCCAGCCCAAGGTCTCCTCCTGGGGCCCGGCACAGACAGCTGGAGCTGGTGGAATTTACAGCACCACCGTGACCTCTGCCTTTAACCTTGAAACAGCTCTGTTATCTCTAGAGCACCCTTCTTCCCTCTGCTAAAACAGACAGACTCCCGGCAGAGGTTTTTCAGCTGGAGAAAAATATTAAATAATTATTCTTCTCCTGACTATTCTAACACAGAAGTCTTGTCACACAAAATGTTTTTCTTTGCTGCAAACTATAAATCTTCTGATTTCTGATCCTTCTGTGATGTCCTCCTCTGCACAACTTCATCCACAACATTAGTGATTCACCAGTTAAATACAATAAGTTGACATCAGTTTTTCAGTATCTGCTAAGGTTACTCTCCATCTTCTCCAACATATCCTCCCCTCTCTCTCCTTTTCCAACTCCCCAGTTATGTCTTGAGCTATATAGTCCACCAGAAGAAAAATCCTTCTGTTGTTATATCCTGCTGCCTAACTTTCTTCCATTTTTTTGTTCCTATATATCTGACTTGCAAAAAGAAGCATCCATTCTAGAAATATTCCTTCTTATAAAGTACTTGGCTAGTGCTGCTCCTCCACTTCCTCCTCTCTCAATGGACAATTTCATAAGAGCTTTCTCTCATTCCCTGGCATCTCCTTGGACCAAGTGATTCAATAATTTTCTACTTAGGTTATGTCCAGCCACAGCTCAAAGGACTGCCTTCCACCAAGAAGGGTCTTCCGGTTCTTACACAAGAGCAGTTCAGTTCATCAATAATATTTACATGCTCTAAGGTGAATTGGGCTTCTGTCTTCCAAGCTGTTAATGAAGTCCCTGGTGCTTGGATACAGCAAACACACATTCCAGCCTAAACTCTGCATTGAGGTACTTAGACAAGCTTCATTACTGAATAATCCAAGCACTTAACAAGCTTTAGGTATTTATCCCCACAACAGCCCTGTAAGAGATCCCTATTTTTACCTGATGGGGAACTGAGGCATAGGAAAACTACTTATGCTACTTAACATTGGGATATCTGCGATAACTCAGGAACCACGACTCTGATAACCCTGACTAGAATGCCAATCTAAAGACCATTCCTCCCACTTCCTGAGTGATAAGAGTCCAGCAAATCTTATGTATGTAGACTTTCCCCTGCTGCCCTTGGAAGGTTCTGTGCATAGATGAGCTATCTTGGCTGCCTTGAAAGCAAAAAATTGAGTGTCTTTTCCTCCCCTATACACCTTTAGCCAGAACTGGTTACCCAGTAGTATTTTGCTGTGTGCAGCATTTTTGAGTCTTTGATACAAAAATTGATGTTCCTATAGCTATTATCATATGCAGTTACAGAAAAGCAAAACAAAACAAAACAAAACAAAACAAAACAAAACAAGAATAAAGGGGAGAAGAAAGAAACATGTTATGTGTGGTTTCTGTACAGAATTGAAAAACTACCTGTGAAATCCATGCTATTTTCAGTACCATCTTATTTCTTCTTAATTTCCCGGAAAATTATGTCCCATCACACCATACTGCTCAACATCCTTTGTCAAAGTTTTCATCAAATATGGAGCAAAAAATAAAAATTGTAAACACTGCTGTATTTGGGACAATGATACCCACTTTCTTTACTGAAGACTGGGATTTTCTCCCTGCACCTGAGTCTGTTTAAATGAGATAGCTCCAGTATATCATAAAGAAATACTGCCTACACAGAGATACAGCCAGACATAGCTGCTATGACTTTGCCAGTACAACTCCTCAGATACAGAATTATTACAAATTATTATCTCTATCAGACAGGTAAGTCTGCTGAAGTGAGGGGAAGAGACAGGAGAATGAAGAGGAAAAGTGATGAAGGCAAACACTGCTGGTAAATCATGTGCCTAGTACAGACAAAATCATAAATAAAAATGATTTTCAGTGAACCAGTAAAATTTCAGGAGCTAAAATGTTTTTGTTCCTCATTAAACAAAATTTCTGTTTTCTAGGACTAAAACTGTAAAACCTCTATATCCAAGATTATATGAATTTCAAAGCAAACCAAATATCCTTTCTAAACAGCAGCAACTTTATTAAACAGGATATCTGCTTTGCTGATACTAAATACTTTCCACATTCCATGTATTGAGCTTGCCAACCTTAGTCTACTGTTTGTTCTCTAAGTTTCTCAAGGTAAGACGAAAATAATACCTGACAATGGGGAGTCCTTTTAAACAACTTAGACTACATCTATATTGGTTGTTTGGTGCTGTTCCCATAGCAGAGCATAGTTTATGCACATGAAGCATCTCTTATCTAGTTCACTTTATCATTTATAACCTACCAAGCAATATCAAGAATGTTGAAAATAGCAGCTTAAAATTATATCACAGAAATTGGAAGAAATGGCCAATTATGCTCCAGGGAAGAAATAATTGTGTTCCTAACTCATTTAATATGATAATTAAACTGTTTTTGTGTAAAAGTATAAATGTTACTGTAATGATCAAGAGGAAGTTTTGAGATCCATTAACTTCTATAAACACTACGGCAGCAAATATTCTTTATGAGAATCTGTAGGAGCACCACTGCTGCACTGCTGGGGACACATTGTACTTTACAATGTATAGATAAATCAGTTCTACCAATCTATGTTATCTTTTGTTTCCATGTACATATCAGAGCCACATTGTCCATTTATGTATAATAGATCTAGATTAAATTACCCCAACTTTTAGGCTGGGCCACACTGAACCAAAAGAGAAAAAAACCCACACACCCAACCAACCATTTAAAACAAGGTCCTGCATGCCGTGAAGTTTGGCACAATCTTAAACCATAACAAGGCCATGGATGAGCGTATGGTATTTTCAAGTACCAACACACTAAATTATATCTAGCTTGATATATCTTACAGATGGCAGCATTTTGCCATAGCAAGGAGATCTTGGCAGGGAAGCATAGAAAACAATAAAAACTGAAGGTTTTAGAACAGGATTTTCAGAAACCAGCCTCCATGTTTGAAGGTAGTCTGGAAATAAAGCCTTTAATTTCCTCTGTAGCTGTTGCCAAGAACACAAAAAACCTTGAAAGGAGGAGGCAAATGAAGTGGGTTGTGGGAGGTAAGGATTTGTAGAAGCAGGATGCTGTGGTGTCATCCTGTGGCAGAGAAGACACTGACACAGAGTCTATATGCAAAAATCTCAAACTACTGAAAGTAAAGCTAACTACTAATCCCCCTGCACCATATCTGTAGAGGCTAATGCTCCAGGGTACTCAGTCTTACAGCATTCACACAGCCCTTGTAGAAGTACAGTTGCATCTTTGTGACTCACCATTAGCTTTCCATGATTCCTATTTATCTACAAACAGAGCTAAGGAAAAGAAAAATTGTGTGACTTAAAACTAGCACCAAGAACAATCTGGACCTCAGTCAGCAGAAGCCTCTCCTTGCTTCCAGTGTGACCCACACTGTCTTTCTTCTACATTTTCATTCTTTGTCCACTGGGGTTGGGGGGCTGCAGGGGCAAAGCCAGGGACAATGAGTTGCCAGGGCACTGTGGTGCCAATCCCTCTCCAGGCCATTCCTGCAGCTCCCTGTAAGGTCCTGTGGGATAGTGGTTTGCCACTCCTCCTGCAGTAGGAGGATTTACTCCTAACACGTTCCCACTCCTCCTGGAAGAGAGGAGCCAGAAGGCATGGTGAGTCACTGCTGCCTGCCTGCATGCCCTCCGGATGCACCACTTTGCCTCACCCTCCTCACAGGAGAACTGGCAAAATCCCACGTGATGCCTGAGAGATTTCCACTTTGCAGTCTCTTACTAAAAGCAGAATTTATCATCTAAAAGGAACTGTGCACAGAACGCTTTGTGGTTTGGTGGGCAAGGCTCCTGGCAAACATAGGAACCAGGCCTCCAGCCTTCTGTGGTCTTCCTTGCAGCACTCCTCAACATACTGACTAAAAGCTGCTGGTAGCCGGTAAGATATTACAAGATAAACTCCAAAAATATTGTAGGATTTAAAAACAGAGAGGAAAACATATGCACATCTCTGCACATGCAAGCCAGTACACAAACAAGTGGGGAAAACAAAAATAAGAGCTTCCAAAGTTTTGCTTCATTTTTATCTATTGGTAAAAGTAAACCCGTGCACTGTCATTAAGAGGAAGGTCTGTGGTTTACCTTCTCCAAAAAGTTCAGTAGTCCTTTGATTAAATAGGATTGGGAATCACTACTAAAAAGCAGTCATCACAGTAGCAGCAGAGACCCTCCCGAGTAAATTAGATCTGCACCAACTCAATTGAAAGGAGTTATTTGCTCTTCAACACATTTTTTAATGTGTTTTTTTTTTTTTTCATTTAAAATTGTTGAGAGACTGAAAGAATGTTCTATAACCATCATTCTGCTGCTGGTAGTGGAAATACTTTGTCAAGAAAAGCTCTGGAAGATATGTTGAGAGCTAGTCTTATAAGATACTCATTTACTGAGGATAATATTTTTGAAAGCCAGCTTGTCATATCACAGTATTTTGCTTCTCATTTCCTTGACCATTCTATGTTCAAATAAAATTGTTCAAATGATCTCATCAGCTCCTGGTTCTTCTGATATTTTTAGTTTATGTCTTTATCTTTTTATTCAGTTTCCTAGCTCCTGAAATAGTAAACATTATTATTATCATAAGCAAGTAGCTGCCCTGTTATCACCCATAAGCAATCTAGTCCCACTTTCGTTGTGACATGTCCCAGGTTAAGGAAGAAAGCTGAGAGTTGTAATGAAGTGATGAAACAATGGATTTTGTATCTCAATTTTATCCTACTCTTCCCGACAGCCATTGGACATACCTTCCTCTTCCAGCCTGTAAATCGTTCCAAGGAAACCCTGCCCACAAGGCAGATGATCCAAGCCACAATGAGCAGGGTGGTGCACATCACATACTGAGATATGCAGGTAACTAAGGGAAAGCTGCTACTTTTTTGTTGCAACACAATATGAAAGTCTACCTTAAAATCTGCCCAGAGCTCATCAGATGGCTGAAATTCCAATACTTTCTCCAGTGAATTGCTCAATACCTTTTTCTTCAATCTGCAGTAGATGAGAGATTTTTAAAAAATGAGCAAGCATGACTCATTTTTATGACCAATGCAGCATTCGCAAAATGCTTTCCAACCAGACTGCAGTTCAAATAAGACATGTGTATTGTTGCAAAACAAAATATGCTGGCTGAACAGAATGTATTCATCTATATTAGTTTTTCTTTCTAAAGCCAGCACGCTGGGAGCTAAATTAATCTGCTGAGTGCTAAATTCATCTACTGAGAGCTACTGTAGATTCAGGGAAATATTTTGAGTGCTGTAGCAAACAAGTCTCCCTCACTCAGGAGCCCTCTGTGGGCTGTTGGTGTTTTAACCATTTTGTCTGCTTCCAAGCAAGGGAGCAGCTGACAGACAAGGGAAACGCTCATTGATTTGCAGTGGCAGCACCACAGCCAATCAGCCCTAGAACGAGGCACAAGCATGAATCTCTCCAACTATGCATATTTATATGCAGCTGTCGTACCTCCAGGTCTCCAGTGAATACTGAGTGTTTGTGTGGCCACCCAGACACACAATGCTACCCTGCAGCCTGCTCTCGCTTCACTGTGGTAGGGGAAAATGGAATATACAGGAACACATTTCATTTTCCCTGGCTTGGCTACCCCAGAAAATTACATGCCTAATACAAGTACACTGTAGTCGCATAAATTCTTAATCCAGATGCATTTTCAAAGGGCTAAAGGAAACAAACATCTTGCAAGGATGTGTTTTCAGTAGGGTAGGCTGAGCTACAACAGTGGAGGAGCAGAGACAAGCGTATTGCCAACAGTGTCAAAAAGCCCTGCGGTACTGAGGGAAGGGAGAAAGCCTTCCTTGGTGCTACAGTGATGATGCATGGGCAGCACCCAGAGATGTATCTGTGAATGGGACTCCTCAGCTCAGAGGTGGGGCACAGGGGTTAGGAAGAGTGACAGGGGGTTTTCCAGTCGGTTTAGCAAACTCTAAGTCTTGAAAATATACCCCAAAGGAGAGAGGTCTGTGGAGCTGAAGGAGAGATGTGCAAGTAGAGATGCAGGTAGAGAGATGGCTCTGTGAAAAGAAAAAACCCAGCAATCTGGCACTTATAAGAAGGTTGGTGGAGTAAATCTACCAAGGACCCAGAGGGCACTGGCTAATTATTTAATGGTCAAGCCATTATTACATTTTTACCAATGTAGAATGATATTTAAAGCTGTTTCTTATAGTCTATGGGTACACAAAGCTTCTGCAGACTTTTATCAAAATCAAGAGCTGGAACCCAAACTGTGCAACATCTGAAAGGAATTGAAACAAAACCCACAACCTCCATGTACAGGTGAGCGGGGCCACCTCTGGTCAGGCTCCCCACAGGCTCATTGGCAAACCCTTTGAGGAAAGTCTGTCCTGGGATGAGTTCTCTTCAGTTCCTAAATTACACAGAAAACTCCCTTCCCTTCCCTTCTCGCTGCTTAAAGCCATATTATTATAAAATAATTACAAACCAAAGCCAAAAATTTTATACATATATATATATATACACACATATATATATATATATATATACACACACACATATCTCACTGTGTTCCTGGGAATACTTAATTTGCTACTCCCTTGCAAGCAAGCCATACTAAGACATAAAAGGGGAAAAAACAGAACGGGATAGAGTATTTTCACATCTGGTATTTACAATTGAAAAAGGGTACAATCGGGGTTTATTTATTGTGGCAATCGCATATAAACTTAACTCCTACTATGAAATTATTCTCATATTTTCAGTTCCAAAGAACAATAGAAAAAGGCTTCCTCTAAATGCCAAAAGAGAAATCTTCTACATAGTGTATATAAGCTAAATAAAACTGCTAATCTGAGAAAGATTCTTACAGAAATCTGCATCATTATAGGATCAAACTCCAAGAGGTATTGTATCAAGATGATGAAAATCTTGTATGGATCAGGAAATGAAGAAAATGGACCTATTTTATCTTCCAGTTTATTACTGAAAATAGGTTTTACGATTTGCTGTGCATAGTTAAAGTGCTACCCAGACAAATTACAGCTGCTCTTTTAACCTGAACATGAGATGGCACAGTTCCAGCCAATCTGAAGTATGGTTTCTAGGCAGGATGTCAAATCTCAGCCCCCTGGGTTCCAGAATGATGGATTGAACCTTGAAAGTTGCAACAGAGCAGCATATGTGATTTCTGTACTGTATTTTGATCAGTCATGAATACATTAAAACATGTCCATGCATGCTATTCAAGCTTTGGTTTACTGCTTTAAACTATAATACCAAAAAAAAAAAAAAAAAGGAAACAAATAAATACTAAATATACAATGCTAATTTAAAGGCAAAAGAGCTGTTTATAAATTTGGGATTTTTTCTTTGTTTACTGAAGAGGACATTAGATAACAATGCAGCGAAAGGGCACCATTTTAGAAGCCATGTCTCACACAGCTATTGGCATATAGTGCCAATGTATTGAAAAAGAAAAAAAAAAGAAAGAAAAAAGAAGCGATGAATTTTTACTTTATCAAATACTGCAAGTACATGACAATTAATCTTTTTTTAAAACAGTTTTTGGCATGCAAATACACTATCCAATTGTTAGATATCAGACACACTCCTCCACCTGCTCATTCCAATGCTCCAAATATGTCATAACGCCATTCCTTAATTTATTTTCCTCTCTTCTGAGTCCCTTTTAACTTCAAGGACAGTTTCCCAAAAAAATTATAATTAATCCAAGGAAAGATATACCCCAAAGTGTCCCTTAGAAAGCTGGGGGAAAGTGGAGCATACCAGTGTCACACATGGAAGCTGTTGGGGAGTTCACCCTGGCTGCGTGCTTGAGGAGAAGCTCCTTGGGCAGGAAGGTCCTTGCTCTGTGCTGAGGGCACCTAACACCGTGAGGGGCTCTGGGCTCAGGCTCTGAGAGCCATGCCAGCACAAGGAATAAATCTGTTACCAACATCATCACATCGCACTTGGAGCCCACTGAAATCTTTAGCTCTCCACTTAAATGCACACCAAAGTTTCCAGAGTCAGGGACAGATCACAGCTCCTGAAAGACTGGGGCAGCTTCAAGGGGAAAACTCACTTTTAATGGAAGAAAAAAAAATGTGGAAAGTCAACATACATCAATTTTATGAATGATTTGTGCAACTCAGCGTTTTAAAGGATCCTAATTTACGTGCTTTTCAGCTGGTTAATGTCTGCCTGCAGGACATGGTTTTAAACACGGTATTAACATTGTGACTTTTCTGCTTTTTCAACTTCTATGGTTTTACTCTTCCGAATCCTCTTGTTTATGATGACACTAAAAAAATACTTTGATTTTTAATTTAGTAGCAGAGCAATCAAGTTCTGTTTCAAGGTTTACCTTCAATACTACCCTAAATACATATTATCTATATATTTTATATCATGTAAGTATAACTAATACACTTTCAAAATCTAGTTGATTTGTGTTTCTGTAAAACCATGACCTTAAAATCGCCTACATTTTTTAAAATTGTTACATTAGCCAAGACTGTATTACAGATTCACACAGAAAAGTGAGGCAGGAAGGCACCTCTGGAGATTGCCTGGGCTAACTCAGCTCAGAGCAGGTTGCTCAGGGCTGTGTCCATCAGATTTTAAATATCTCCAAGGATGGAGACTCCACAGTCTCTCTGAGCATGCTGCTTCTGTGGTCAGCACCCAGGTAGAAAGATGTGATTTTTTCAAATCACATTTAAATAGAATTGTTTATCAACGTTTCACTGAATACCACTAAGACCCTGACTCCGTCTTCTGTACTGTATCACATTAGTTTTGTACACATATCATGCACTTAATGTGCTGTATTTAACCATTAGAAACTGAAATGGCTAACGTTCATTAGCTTGCAAATATGCCTTTCCATCTTTCTAGTTAATTTTTAGCACGCATTTGAGGGCATGACAACAAGAATAACTAAACAAGGCAACAAATCAAGATGTTCTAACTTAAAAAGAAAGATGGCAGAAATTCTTATTATCTTAGTCTCCTGATCTTTGCTCATAAGAGAAAAAACAGAAATGACTGGGTGAGATTCAGTTTAGATCCTCAGGGTTTAAAAATACCAGGTTTTTTTTTGGTAAGTTTCAAAGGAAAGCACTGAGATTTATTTAAAACCTAAGGCATTTCAGGTGTGAAAAGCAAACCCCTTAGGTTTTCATTTGTTCTTCAAAAACACTACAAAATAAGTTTTAAAATTTTACTGTATTTAAAGTTTTTAAATCTTTGCTGCTACTGAACATTCCATAAGAAGGGCTATGAAGAAACATCTCTTAAATTGGAAATAAAATTACGCTGAAGTTAAAAGAAAGTTTCAGTCAATTTCAAAATTAATTCTGTAGATTTTTTTTAAAAAGTTGTGGATAATTAAAAATGTGATTCTGAGACTCTACTTGAAATTTGCAGTCTTTTGAAAATTGGTATTTTTGAAACTTGATTGATTCTATTTCCAAAAAAGTGACTACCAGACAAGCTGCTATATCACTTAGTAGTTCACTTTTTTCTTAATGTCCTAAATCTATATATGTTGCCAGGATATGCAGCCTATAAATAAATTTACCAACAGGTTTAGGTAAAGCTAATTCATCAGCTATAACATTTGACATATGAGGATCACCATAGTTAATTCATTATGCTCTGTATCAAAGATAATTTTGAAATCTGTCTAATATAGGCTGCTGCTGCTCTTGGCCAAATGAATCACAGTGAACCTCCACAGTTCCCCAACAATAGCACGAATTTGTCTTTTATTTTTAATTGGATCATTTGCTATTTTAACTGCACAGTTTTTCAGGCCTAGGATCCTACATTTCATCATCCTTATGCTTAATTTGGTGCCAATTGCTGAAGATTTCTTTCTTAGTTATTTCATTCTTTGACGCCCTACAAAACTGGGATACCAAAGTCTTATTTACTAAACATTAAAGCAGAGAGGACACAGAATCAGCAACTCCTTCAAACTGTTTTTCCACCACTTTTGGAAAACAAAAGGAAACCAACCCACGAGAAGACTATATCTACTTTTTGCCTGTTCCATCATCAGATAGTCTGCTGGGAAAGGCACAAGTGGCAGGGGTTGGATCCTGCTATGATACAGACACAGGGACTACAAACATTTCAGCCAAGGCAAGCCAAAGAGGCAGCTTTCCTCTGCTTGCCACAGACTCTGACTCAGGCTATTACTTATCACACCCCAGCAATGAGATTTTGACTCTACTGAAATCGATGGCAAAACTCTTGTTCAGCAGGGCCAAAATCTTGCCTAAGTTTATTACTGATTTTATGGCAGTGACAAAATCTGATATCCTGTTACCAAGCTCCTAAGGCACCAGCTGCCTTCCTGTTTAGGATCACGTCTTACCATCATGTTTTCCCAATTATTAAATAGATATTTGTAGCCATAAATGGAAACCAAAGAAAAAATAAAAAGGAAAGCAGGAACAAAATAAAGGACTACAGCTAACAGTTAGCATATATGCTCTAAGTACAACAAATGAATTTTCCAATGTAAAGCCACCAGTTTATTACCAAAAGGCTTCTTTTCTTGGGATGGAAACTAAATTCTCTTTTGTCTTTTTTCCTTTATATTTTATTTTTTGTTACTATTCATTATCGTTAAATTTCCTGTAATTAAAACAGCTGAATTAGAAACATATGACTGCTTATGAAGCCAGTGTTTCACAACATACTGAAACCCCAGAGCAATGTTTAGCATGAAAAAGCAGATCAGCTTTAATTATTGCTATAGGATTTATGAAAACAATACAGCTACAAGCTCTATCTACTGCCCTATCTGTACGTGTAAATATAAGCTCTGCGCAACTTGAAAGTCATCACACACATCATGACATTATAATGTAAAAATTCAACTCCCAAATTGTGTGCTGATTTGACTTCCAAAGGTCCATATAATAAGTGCAGGATATCCATTATTTTAAACTATCTCAATAACACTGCTTTTTATGAGAAAAAAACCAAGGAAACACTGCTGAAGCAATATATATAAATATATATATACACATCTCAGTGGCTCAATAATTTTCCTGCCACTCCCAAATATTTATATGGTTTGTTTGATGATTTAGCAATTGCAAATTGCAGTTTATAATGCATTATTTACCCAAACCTGCACCTGTTGGAGTGTTTTTGGTTTCATCTTATACCTGCAGACCTAAAGAAAAATTACTTATTTTTTATATGACAGTAATGAAATACTAGAAATTCTTTACAAGCAATACAACAGCTTCTTTGAAAAAAGCAGAGAACTACTGTTCCTAGAGAGAGATGCTGCCTAAAGATATTGTAAATGTGCTCCCAGGTTCTGATGAGACCAGCTTGCTTTGAAATGCCATTCTGCAGCTACACAAGAGCAATTCCAACCACATCTGGTTTTCACCTCCAGTCCCATCTCTGATATGAAGCAGAGCTCTTCATGTATTATCTGACTGGCATTCAGAAAAAAATGCATTATAGAAGGCTTTGCAGGATGCCATTTGTGTATTCATAACGAGCAGAAAAGAAGTGGGAAGGAACTTTAAGTGGGAAGAGCAAAGGACAATCTTTTGAGTACAAATCTCCTTTTCAACTCTTATTTTATACGCTTGGGCTATTTTTTGAAACACACAAAAATGGCAGCTTTTGCATCCTTCATAGGATGAGCACTATATATGTAAAGGCAAAACTCATCCTCTATATTTAGCTTTGTCCTTCAGATGGAATATTGACATTTTCTTACATTTATAATAGAAGTTATAACAATGGAGAGGTTGGTCTCCAGGAACAAAACTGACTAAAATGTATGTCGAGATACATAAATGAGAATCTTGCTATGTACAAATTTTCAGCAAATATCATTGGGCAATATGTTCTCTGGGACACAGAACTTGTTCTTCCTGGATTAAAATACAGAAGGTCATTGTTTGGAGTCATGCAGGACTGTCCCTAAATAAAAAGCGATGCAGATTTCAAAGCAGAAGAAGACTATGCACTACTTTAATTCTTGGAGAAGAGAGTGAGGTGGGAATTTTGAAATTTACTTCAGGCCAGTTATGAGAATCCTCCTCTAATTTTCCTCAAGCTTAATAGCATACGTTACAAGGGCTCGAAACAAAGGGCAATTATTTTTTTTATAGCTCAGCTTCTGGTACCTGATTTACTCATTTAGGATGACACATTTCCATGCCCATCAATGGACAAAGAGGGGCTTTTCTAAAGGCAAATTCCAATTGCCTCATTTTCTGAACTGTCTTTTAACACCAGATTATGGAAATATTCCCCAAACTCTCCAAGAATGGGTGCCTGAGAACAATATCACAAGATAAAAGATTTAGTGAATGATTATTAATTTCTACTTCTTTGCCTCTAGTGAGGGCACAGTAAGGAAACTTTTTATCCTAGAAACCACAGGAATTCAAAACTACAACTGAACTATAAGAGTAAGGAATGAATTCAAACTGTTAGAAAATACTGTGTGGCATGAGTAATAGCAGACCCAGCTGAGCTAAAGCACTAAGAAAAACACACAAGGATCTCATTTAATTACCTGCATAAACATAAACTTCAAATAACTTAGTCGAACAGAAAAACCTTATGACAGGATGCCACTTCTTTATTAAAAAAAAACCCCAAAGCTATGCCTCACAACCACTATTAGCAAAAGCTTTTCAAAAGCAACAATCAAAGGTCAAGAAACAAAGAGAGGAGTGTCCAGTGCATGTGTGATGCAAAGGTTAGGCCATGTTTCCAACAAGGAAAAAGAGGCAGGAGCACCACTGGGAATAAGCAATAGGAAGGGATTGGGCAGAACACACCAAGATGGAAGCAGGACAAAAATGAGATGCCCCAAAGTGGTATTACAGGGAGCGTTGGGACAGTTTCAAAATCCAGGAAAACAACTTCCCAACTGGATTTCAAAATGAAGAAGTGGCCAACAGAAATAATCCAAGTGTGATGCCACTACAGATTTCTAGTATGACATGCCTTTATTTATTTAATGTTAAATTCTAAATGCACTGTCCTTTTGGAGGTAGAGCTCTAAAGAAAAACAAAAGTAAGAGCAGTAGCTAAACCAGTAAGTTACAGAGGAAAACAGGAAAAAAAAACTCATAAAAAAACTCCAGGAATTATATACAGAAATATTTTATTTCAAACTGAATTATTAATTTAAGACCGAGGTCTTTTGCTTGCCTGCTGCTAATAAGGTGGTGAAAATCACTTTGATACCACTTTTGTGTTCTCAGAGGTAAAGCCTGAAGTGTTTGACCATTAGTAGACCCAAAGAAATGAAAATCATTTATATGAAAAGACCACTATTCCTTCCTAACTTCTTCTCAAGCAGCGCATTGGAAAGAAACCCTTTCAACTTTATACTGGTGTATTTTCCACCAGGGTATGGTGCACACAATCTTTTATAGATCATTTTTCTAATTATTTTGATATCACATTAAACTGCTGAGAAGAGAACTGTTGTTACACAGTCAACAGAACAAAAAAATCAGAGTACGTTTGTATGTTTCCTTGTTTTAACTGAGACTTGATGTATACATAGCTAGCATGAAGAAAACCAGAAACAAACATTCATGACTAGAAAATAAACAGAAAACTGATGAACTAGAACTTTAATTCTAGGATAATAGGCCTGATGCCTCCTCTTCTGTTTTGTAAATATTTTTTTAAAGTATTTCCTATATTTCCCATTGAAAGCTGTTTTCCTGTTCTCAGTTGTGTCTCACTACCCATATTGGGTACGAAAGGGAAAGCGACTTTTGTCTGGCTGGAAGATTTTTTGTAAGATGGCACACTCCAGGACATTTTAAAAATTGTATCTCTGAAAACAATATTGATGTTTAACTCGAGATTTGGTGGGCGGGGGGAAGCACATTTCAGGTTCGTAGTAGCAAAACTTGGTTTATATTGTTTTGCAGAAATGCCACCTCAGAGACTGAGTAAAGTGGCAATTTCACTTCTCATTTCATCCACCAGTATTTCTGGTCTGAGAGCTGTACATCACCAGTCTCCCATGCCACCAGAATCACTTCCTAGGCTGCGTCACCCCTTACTGGCTCATTACTCAGCAACACACTCTAACAAAGTATTTCAGCTTATAACACATTTTTCAACATACACTTCTCGGGTGGAATGTTGCACTGGTTTGTAACAGGCAAAATGTCAGGGACCACAGGGGTTTGATTTGGGTGTGCTCTGAAAACTTTGAAATCTTATCCAGGATTATCCACCTCCTTGCGGTGTCCCTTCCTCCTCTCTCTTTCATAACTTTGGTCACAACAGACCCCTATTTGTTTCTTTCTCTGCTCCTCAAGTTCTACAATCTCATCACGAGCCTGACATCTATTCTAGACACCCCTGTGTCCTTCAAATCCCACTGTAAGCTCAGATTTCTAAATTCTGATTCTTTGGATACTGATCCTCTATAAGATTTTCTTTTGGCAATAACAAGTCTTGTCAGCATTTCCTTGATTTTTAAAAGCAATATAAAAATAACAGTTTGCCACAGGTGGGAAAACAAAAATCAGTTTTGTGCTCAGAAGACAAATTATGCTTTGAGTTAAATACAAGCCCAGCACAGAAGGGCAGCAGCAAGACCAGATACGGCCTCATTCCTGCACTGGCTGTATCATAATTTTGACCTTGATGGTCATCTTTAAGGGATACAAATAGAAGTTTTCAGCACCTTGGCAAACCAACCACACACCAGAAAAAAAATCATTGTGCAAGCAACATCAAATGAGTTGTCTAACACCTGAAAAAAACCCACTTGTGCTGAATTCAGCAGTGAAAAGCTGGAAAAACTTGGGAGGACTACAGCTGATAAGGGATCAAACAGTTTATGAAAGGAAATAGTTTCTTTAGTTTCTTTTTTTTTTTTTTTTTTTTTGAAACCCAGGGAAATAGCAAATTCTGTATCAGAGATAAAAAGAAGAGAATTTTCAAAGTCCACACCACTCAAGTGGATTACACTGCTTAAAAATAAGCAGGTACTGACTAGAAAACCTCTTTTCCAAGATTCCTCTTGACATTCTGTGGTACTACTGCACATTTTCAACGAGATTAATTTTACTAAATTTACCTCTAACTATGAACCAGTATCTAGTGATCAGTTAGTCGTGTTTTAGTATTACCTAGATATCTCTTTAACTGCAAAGAGTTCCATTTGCCTTTGAAAACTCCAGTTTTCAGGGCACAGAGAGTTTTAGTGCACACCTTCTACTCAGTAACCTCACAGTTCCAGGTGATCTGTAGTAATATGAAAACTGCTTCTACCTAAATTTTCTTTCTAGAATCCTTACCCTGCACACATTTTTGTTATATTTGAAGACCACATGGTCTTCACTCCATCATGAATTATGTTTTACTTTAACACATTCTTTGCTGTGTTTCACAGAGTTGGGTTTTCTTTTTCCTTCTTTTTTTCCCCTCAGTTTTATTCAAAACACTGCAAATTGGAATTTTGTTCATTTTCTTCAAAAAAACGAACATCTCCAACACATCCTCTGCTCCCTCACTCCATTTATTTTTGGTGTTTCCTATTTGCTATACCAGACTTGGTTTGGATGCCCTGGTGTATTTTGTCTCCATCCTATGTTTGCTTTCCAGTTTGAGAACTTCCTGGCAGACAGGGTGAGTAAATTTGCTTTGTAGAGCACTGAGGCAAACAGTCAGCACTTAGCGAGGAAGACACCTGGTTGCCCAGGAGGAACAGGTGTTTTTTATCATGTTATGGGACATATTCTGCCCTAGTAACTCCCCAGTTCACATCAAAAGAGAAAATCTGAACATTACTTCGAACACTTTTGACAAGAAATTATAACTTTGATGCGTTTTTCAGTGTCCAACATCTATCATATTTTAAAGGAAGCTACAGTATCCTAGTACAGCTCTAGCTTACACAGTAAGACTTTGCAGCTCACCATTTTTATGAAGATTTCATCATTTGTGTGTTCTCAAAGCTTAATCACAGTATGTTACTGAATCCATTGGAAAAATAAAGACTCCATGTACTCATGGTTTATGTACAAAGGGATTTGTTTAGCATTAGACACACATTCTTACCATTGTACATGTCTGTTTCACTTAGTGGTAAGAAAAGGCTAAAGTAAAATCCAAACAAAATTACCACAATGTTCAAATCCCAATTTATCTTCAACTATACTATAAGTACAGGTTCTTCCCATGGGCACTTTCTTAACCATTTAGGAAGCTGCCATGCTGAAGCTGAAATATTTATAATTGGTTACGGTTTGGGGTTTTGGGTTGTTTGGAGGTTAGGTTTTTTGGGGTTTTTTTTGCCATCTATCCAGAATTTGCTAGGTAAGAACTTCCCATTATTTAAGCTTTTCTTATGTAAGGCTTTCACACTGAATTTTCAGTGGTACATTTCAAATGCTTATGGGAACAATGGATGGAGAAAAAAAAAAAACAGAAAGAATTTGCTGCTGGACCAAGAGCACCAGGAAGGTTGTTCCTTGTTATTTCAGAAATCTATGGAAGTATTCAGGCACTGCGCTACAGGAAATACAGCTGGAAATAGGAGCAATGATAAAGGCTGAAAACATTTGTTTTAGCAATGTCATCCCCTAAAGTAGCTCTTGCCATACAAATCAGTTTGCCGAACACGAGGCATTAATCATAATGAAAGAAGTTAAATTTTCCTGACCAACCCTTTACGAGCTTAAAAACAAGAAGCACTGTGCATAAATTCTCCCTGAAATAGAAACCTGTTGGGGTGGGCAGGGTGAAGGAGTAGGAGGATATTGGAGGGAATGGGAAAATGGGCTGAAGAGAACACAAGGGATCCTCTATGTGTCCACAAGGCACTGTCAGCTCTGCTTGTCCTTCCTAACACATTTTTCCTAATGACTCCACTTGATTCAAACATTCCTCGTAAATCAGACTTTCAGGATCTCTCATTATTGTCACTGTACTCTGCCCCCTTCTTGCTGTCCAGTGCCCAAAATGGGATATCATGCTGCAGACTACCAACATAGTCCCCACTAACAGGGAGCGTCTGTCAACAGCAACTGCACACACTGCACAGACATGCATCTTAACTGGGCTACTGACAGAGAGAGAAACTCATGTTCTGCCCCTGAACAGCTAAAGCTCTTTTCTCAGAGATAAACAATAGCCCTTTAATCATCTGGGCTTGGAAAGCAGCTCTAACAAGAGACTGGATAGCTCAAAATAAAAACCTCTCCTAGTTGCATTACAGAAAAGTGAAAATAATATTCAGAATATATTTGCCTTTCTGTACTTCTAGTAGCTGAACCAGCACTGATCAGAAACAACCTCAACTCTGAAGCACTTGATTAGCAAACAATACAAATGGTTATGCAAGACAGGAGAGGAGGGGATACTTTTGTCTTCAGTGCTACTGCCACAACTGATGACCCTGCACAAGAACAGAAGGCTCAGTGCTCACATTTCTGGCTGAAAGCAGATATTCCTTCACAAGAAGGGTAAAAAGCAGGATACAATCACTTTGAATGACAATGCTATTGAGAGCTGTGCCTTTAAGCCTTTCTTAAACAGCACTGAAACATTTCAACAGGATGATATTAGGAAGCAGGAAAATACCAGGGCATTTCAGCCCAGTTTAATGGAGGGCTGGTGCTGGGAGAAGGCAAGAGATCAGAGTCACCCAGCTGGACAGTGGGATATGGGGCCTTCTTGGGAGAGCACCTTTGGCATCCCAAGGACTCTGTCTTGCTGCTCTTCACAGACATGCACTGCACAGGTTTCCCAGGCACTGGGGGAAAACCCAAAGGAAGTGAAAGCTCAGAGCAGCAATTACTGCATGGCTGTATTCAATATTATTTGCAGTGTAACCATCTGTGTGCAGGTCTCAGGGAATATATTCATAATGGTGTAACACATACTGACCACAACTAAATCACTAAGCACACAACTTCTGATGGTTTAGGTGGTCTTATTTCCATGAGCATATGAGGCTTATCCACAGCCACAGGCTTTGAAATTAGATTTTTCATGTATTTCTGACATCGTGTACTTCATTTTCTCTAAGAATTAACATGAAAACTCACAGATTAAATTGACAATTAGTTAATGTTTCACATTGTACAAAATTACAAGCACAAAAGTTGAAGAAGAGCAAAAATATAGGTTCGTCGCGTGTGAGTAGGCAGGAAATATTTTATACAATTTTGCCTCAAGAAAGGCTGTTTCTTTAAAAATAAATTTATTTGCAAGGAAATGTGTCAATTCGCTTGGCATTTAAAAAAACAGAGAGGGTTTTGAAATTGCTCAAATATTCTATTTAAATATTTTCAAGATTAAAAAGTTCTGGTTTAAAGTTCAAAATTATCCTTTTGGTTTTCTTCCTGCCAAAGACTAATATAGATGTAGAAAAAACAAGACAAAATGAAATATTTCAATATATGCTGACAGTAAATATATAATTTGATCTGATTCACCCTCCCCTTGACCCTTATTTATAAGATAAATGATATTCATCTTTTTTCTATTTTAGAGATCAGAAAATTCTGAACTTCAAAAAATTCTTGATGTACATGATAATTATTTTTGATCAGTCTTCAAGTTCTTTAAAGTCATTTCATCAAAATATTTGAAGCATATTTTTAGCAATATTTTGAATCTCTCATTCTTACTCCTCCCTGAATTATTTCATCCTAGTGATATACTTTTTAAAAGTCAGTCTTAATATTAAAGAGTATTCTTTTTTATTTTTTTCCTGTGGCTTAGTCTTACTAAGGCCTTAGCCAATGACTTCCAACATTATTGACCATATTCTTACAGCAACTGATTGTGAAGCCACAGCCAGAAGTCCTTAATTTAAGGTGAAGGATGGGTACCTAGGAGGCATAAAAAGTGCTGGCAGTGCTCCTGATTTACACGAAAATATTAACATCAACCGTTCAAAACCCAAAAAAAAAAAAAAAAGTTCTAAAATGCAGCATCAAGCAGGAACTCTCAATTCCTTTCCTGGGTGAAACAGACTGCATTTGTTGAATCTGGAATACTACCCTAAAAACAGGATATAAATGTTCAGAAGAGGAAATCTTTGCCAAATTGGCAATACATAGGAGCAGTGGTATAATATATATGTAGCAGATTCTCCACTCACAGTCATCAGCTCCCTGGCCTCTTATAGGATTGTACTGTATGTCTGGCAGAGGTTTACACCCCAGGGGAGCAGTGCCTGATCTCTTTGAGCTACACTGGCCAGGATTGCTGCCCTTTAGGGGTGATTCATCTTTGGTGGGTTGTCTCCTGAAAATATCAGTCAGGGTAGGATCTTCTCCATCCAATAAAGTATCTCTTTCATGCCCCTTGATGCACAACCCCAAAACACATCTCCCCCACTCGGGGCAGCATTTTACTTTTCAAGTAATAAGAATGTGAATAATCAAAAAGCACTCAAAATTCTGCAGTTGCCAAGGATGCAACCTCACCAATATTTAAATAATCTATTTTTCAGTACGCTACTTCTTTTGTCTAACCCACCTGGCCTTCTATGGAAACGGAACCTTTACACAAAATGGTTATGTACAAAATGTGAGGGTCTGGCCAGGCTGGTCTCTGATGTGAGCAGCCAGTTCAGAGAGGTGACTGTTAACAAGTCTTAATTGCAGCAGGGTGTAATTTGAGTGCCAGGTAGTGTTCATTTTGCACATTTTCACATCTGAATGTCTGTATTCTTTTAGACCTTTCTAAGTTTCATGTCAAATGTCATTTTGACAGAAAAATACCCAAACATAATGGTTCAGTGCTAAAATCCTACCTCCTAGGCAAACAGTGATTTAAATGTGGTTTAATATTAAATGCATGTGCACGTGTTAGTAAATACATCCTCATAAAACAGTCACTGGAAGCACAAATTTGAAGTCTTCATGCCACAATAGAACATTTATAATATACCATAGCCATCACAATGTATATGCCTTAAAAAAAAATGGCCAGATATACTAGCAGCCAGTATTGATGAAATCAGCATTTTCAGTATGACGTTATTAATATCCTTCTTATTGATTGTCATCCATTTCATTCTATCCTCAAGAAGTCCCCATTCACAGACCTGATGCAATGGGCTGATCTGGACCCTTTGTCTCAGAGGCATGAAATTGTTAAAGCCAGAGCACTCTTGTTTAGCAGCACCAGGACCACAGCAAGTTATTGTGTTATTCCAGAAAAATCAAACACGCAGGGCAATTTGCTACCGAGGTGGTTTTTTACATCCCTCACTGAATCCATCAATGCCTTTGTATGAACTTATAAGGTGTCAGACAGAAAAGCTAATCCTAAAACTTAAGTACAGACAACATGTTAAGTTTTACATTAAAAATTATTTGATTTCAGCGGCCATTTTTCTGACTAAATCTTCTGCATATTATTTCGATATTTACACATTTCAAAAGAGAGTTTAGATTCAGCTTAGTCAAGAAAGAAAGATTTAAATAGAAAAAGCAACTGCTATATGAAAGAGCCCAATTAAGAGGAAATATTCAGAAATCCATTTGATTTACTCAGTCTCAGTATTTCCCTAGGATAATTGCTAAGGATTAGACTCTCACTTGAAAAGGGAGCCTACAAGTCACATCTGTCGAAGTAAGTAAAGAAAATATATGCAAAGTTCTGGCAATATTACACAGAACATCCTAAAAAATCTTCTCTCATCATTTAGCAGCCTGGACAATACCCTCCAAGACCCTCAGACTAGTAGATCACATCCTTTATCTTTTTCAAAACCAACTCAAAATCATACTTATGAGTACCTCTGCAACGCTAGAAGAAGGGTCAGTAAGAAGGTGGCAAGCACAACGTTCTTCCCTTGTGCTTATTCCAAGCAGCAGCAGTAACTAAAAGTTCTGGAACTGCAAAAACTTAATTCTGAAACACAGATTTTATTTGGATAACAATATTTCCAGGGGAAATACTAGCTTTACCAAAATCAGTGGGATATAAGGAGAAATAGGTTGTTTATTTAGCTAAAACAAAAGATCTATAATCTTCTCTCAGCAATATTTTAAAGCCTGTCATCTTTTCTAAATTTTTTCTGATTTCTTTTCTTCCAGATAGCTTAACTAAGGATCCATCATGGAAGCCTATAAGTAGAGTTTTCTTCTGCTTTCTGTGTGAAGTGAAATTAAAGGTCTATTTTCAACATACAGCATTTTTCTTGTTTCCTGGTTATTACCACATCTTGAAAATTTGTTTAAAGAAACTGAATGCTACTGTTTTACAGTATCATTTATTCACTGCACTGAAAACAAACAAACAAGCAAAACCATACACTTTTGCTACATCTACCTGATAAAAATGGGATCACTAGCAAGGAATCAACTCCCATGTTTTCATGAAATAAGTGTTAAATTTTGTCCAGAAAAATTTTGCATATTTGCCACAGCTCAGCAATGAACTACTCACAGAAAATCCTAAGAACACAATGTGAACACAAAATGCTGTTTTCTAATGACACCTCAATTTTACAGTGGGGGTGTTGATGCCTCCAACCTTTTTATAACCTGAAAAACCATCAACAGCTTTATAACGATGAATGCAATACAGTGCAGTTTGTATTTGCAAAATTCCCTTTTAAAAACGGCAGACGTGGGCCAGCACATCTGGAAACCACTTTTAATTATACTTTCCTCAAGTGGGAAAGCAGTAGCTTGTACCCATAGCGAAGGTTTTATATCTGACCACACAAATGCTTGCAACCACCTGTGCTTTACACTGATTTTCATTATAGACTGTATCACATTACTGCCCTATTATTCCAGAATGCCATTTGAAGCTGTTGTGTGACTAAGCTGCATCAAGTGTGGTCTTGAAAAGGCCTCCACTCTACAAAAATGTAATAAACTTGATTGCAGTTAGGGTACTTACCACTGAGGTATCACAATATACATATTCCTCAAGTTGGCTTCTCTTGCTCTGAAAGTCATAAAGGGTATACAGTAACAGTCATTATTGCCAGTCTGGGAATTGGAATTTACCAAACTAATGCATGTCCCCAAATGAGATACCTTGTAAGTATTTGGAATTCCTTGCCGGTACTTGTTTCTTTCCTACTATTAATACAGTGGTATTTTAGTCAAATACTCTGTTGCTTTAGCTGTGCTCTGAGACCACAAAAAGCAGTTTCGGCTATGATCTGACAGCATAAGACAATTTCAGTTCTGTCATCAATATTTTCACAGGTTGCAAACATTGTGCGTTATATGACTAGGTTGGGTTTTCTAAACTCAAACCTTCCTCCCCTACTCCCTCTTGCCCCACCCAAGTATAACAGCTTTTTTTATATCACTGTTCCTCATTTGTCACAATTTATTAAAAAAAGTTTCAGATGTCTGCAAAACTCTTCTTCACAACAGTCTTTCTGTGTTTTGGAAGACTGTAATGCTGACACGCAAGATTGTGTAGGTCCCAATGGAAGGGAAAGGTCAAACATTTGTAATGCTCAGCACTTGGGAGATGTGGCATGCCCAGGGATGGACTCCTCAGAAATGGACATCAAGATGTGCAAGTTTGTAAAACACAAAGTCTGTCATTTTACAGGTTATGTTTTAGGTTAATTTGTTCTGCTGACCTGCAAAATGTGCACTTGAAAAGCACCCAAACATCTCTTCAGTATAATTTATTCTGCTTCATAATCCACTACCATACTTGAAAGAAAGGTTTCCATATAGTTACACATCTAAGAACTCACATTCACGTGTCTCATATTTTCTGTGTATAATTCAGGTTTTAAATTTTGCTGTAACTCACGAAGCCTCAGAGGTTCCCTCACGGGACTGAGCCTTCTCCCAGTGTTCTGCCCACGTAACTCCACCACGGGGTGAAAGACAGCTGAAAGACACTGGCCCCGCTCTGAGAGAGGCTCGGAGCAGAGCTCAGATCCCAAACCAGCCCTCCGTACCAGGCAGAACAAATGCTGTGTGCAGTCACAAGTGCCTTGGCTCCGCTCCTGCCCTGGCTCCGCTCTCCCTCCCGCCTTGTCCCGCAGCTGCTCCGGGGCAGCGGGGCCCGGCGCCCCCGGCTCAGCACCCCTGGGAGCTGCTGCTCCTGCGCCTGGCAGGACGCTCCGGGCCAGCAGAGAGGGAACAGCAGGTTCTGCTCTAAGGCACCTATTTTGTTTGGTCATCTCGGAGCCTCACACACCACACCTGGCAGGCGTTTCGACATTCAGACAACTATTAGGCATTAAAATTATATATTCACTGGGTCACATATACAACTTTTGCAAAAATATCTATAACTTTCTAAGACTATTTCAACAGTCCATAACCCCACTGCTGTAAAAGCATAACTTGATTTCACACTGCAAATACATTTATTAACCATGCAAAGAAGGCACAATATTTCTACTACTGTTCTTTAGTTATCTGTGGTAACATTTTTATGTTCCTAAAAACAATGTTCATTTCTGTGAATTACTTAAAAGAAAAAAGGATCATCTACTTTAAAATACAGACACATTCTGAATATAGCTAGTTAAAGGTTTTTCAACTAAACTCATTTATAGGGAAAACAAAGACTGAAACACTCTACGGTACTATTAAAAAGATTAAAGCATCATTTTTTTGTGGAAGGTGGAATCAACCTTGCTGAAATAAAATTGTGCCTGATCATCAAAACAATAGGCCTAGAATGTAAATTCATTTCATCTTATACATACACAAACACAGCATTTAAATGGGGATACACTAGAAGGCAGGTAGCTGCACATACTGAACTCCACTTGAAATGGTGATATGAATTGATAGATCAAGGTCAGGGACAAGAGTCATTTCTAGAAGGGGCGAAAGACAAGGGAAAGGACTGTAAATGGGCAAAATAAGGACACACTCTGCTTCTTTACAACACAAGGAAAGCACATTCAAGCCTTTTACTCAGTAAACCTTGCTCTTTGAGGAGTGCCAATGAAGACAAGGAAGTTGCTTGAGTAGGCTGGCAATGCTAGTCATGCCAGTGCCACCAGGAACTAAGGGGCGAGAGCAGCCAGGTCACAGGGTGTGGGATCCGAGGACACGTAGTCAGGAGGATTCTCTCTGCTGACTGCAATGGGCACTGGATCAGTCTCTTGCCCTTATACCTCTCTAACTATCCCACTCATAACGCTGTCATCATGAGCTTAAAGATGTGACAGGAAAGGAGGAAGAAATGTCTTTGAAGTCACGAAATATATCCAAGATTCTGGATACCTGCCATTTTAAAACACCGAGCTGAGCACACTCGGCATTAGCAGCAGGTTAACAGTCTGGAAGCAAGGAGCAAACAGAGGAAAAATCCTACCATGCATCCTCCCTGCCTCACTTCCTCTGATTCCAGGCATTTTGGGTGCACTGAGCCATGTCCCCATGCCCAGCCAGTCAGGCAGCCCCCATGTCTGCAGCCATGCTGGAGCCCGCCCATGGTGCTGCCATCTCTGAGCCCTCTGGAAACCAACTCCAGCGCCAGGGGCTGGTGCTTGCTGCTGCACATATCCGAGGAAGGGAAAACGCGTGGGCTCAGGTTCAGGGTGCTGGAGAGGCTGAGCAGGCAGAGGGATTGCTCCCAGGAGCAGGGAGCAATCGGCAAAGTGGCAGTGTTTTCCCCAGAGTAGGGTGGATGTCGTGCCTGTTCTCCCCTATAGCAAACTGACTGAAAATACTAAAAAGTCTTTGCAATCCTATTGGTCCTGCCAAGGGAGCCTGACTGGCAGAACAATGCATCTTTGTTCTCAGTTAAAATCATTATTTGGGTGCAGTAATTATTTAAAAGCCAAGAGGAATAAGATTTTGTGATTATAACCACAAATTGTCAATTGAAGAAAATGCTTTAAACAATCAAGGTTTGGTAGAGGAAGAAGAGAGAGGGAATAATAACAACCACTACTATGAGTCCATGTAGCCTTCATCCAGCCAGTACAATTTTACTGGTATTCTGAAATCAATGCACCATAATCACAAACCAAAATCATGACTGTAGTGAAAACCCACATACGACACACGCGGATGTGGAGGGATTCCATCAGGAATCCCATTACTGCAATTACCCTGTCTGCTCTGTTCTCTTTTTCCTACAAACACAGAGCAACGGTGGCTACTCTAATACTGAAAAATGGGAAGCAGAGCAAGAAAGAAGTGGAGAGAATTTGTGTTAAAATGGATTTTCTTGTCTACTCCTGTAGCTTTTATCACCCAGATGACAAAACATTATCATTAGCAGTTTATACCAAAAGTTAATATTTGCCCATGGTTTTCTATTTTCTCTAAACCACAAAGGTTGGAGCCTGTTATGCACTCCCCTTATCTTACTCTGTTACTTTAGAATCTAAGAGCGCACTGTGCACATTAATCTTTCATGGCAGAGTTCACTGAAGTTCTGCCAAAATTCAATAATTATGTTCCATCCAATCCAGTAATTTATTTATTTCATTGCTGGAATTTAGAACATATAGAACAAAGTGTTTAGTTTATATGAATTAAATCCTTGCTAAAGAAAAAACAAAACAAAAACCAACAAACCCATAAGACAAAACAAAACAGCCCTGTTTAATTTCTAAAGTTTTAAAACACCCAGCAGAATCTACTGAGAAATAAAGCTATTTTTACAAGACCAATGTTTTCTTGAAAAACTGAGTGTTCCACAATGTTTAGAGCTCTTTTTCTTTCATATAAGTGAAAGTATTTTATAAATACATTTGTAAATTTTATTCAAAAGCATAACAATATGTACCACTTACATTGCACTACTAAAATATGAAATATTAATGTCTAATGTTCAATAAAAATACCAACTAAAAAGAAAGAATTTGTTTTCTGAATGGAAAATATATTGATTTACTGCACTGAAATGGGTAATTGAGAGTTCAGCAGTTCTATGGAGCAAAATGTAAGATACAAAATTACAACGAAGTTAAGCTTTATAATTGCACTCTTTCATGATGTGTTTGCAAACAAATAGAAAACATAAAGCCCTCCAAGCAGGAAGATTAGAGACACATTATTCCTGAGGGCTGTTAAAAATAAGAATGGCACAATGGAGAATACTTTATATTCTTCACCTTTTGTAATGTCAGGAAAAGTAACTGACCAGTTATTTATCAACCTATTTATGAAAAAAACATTAATCTACTGCTTTTGGATTTAAAAACAGAGTGCAGTGTCTATGCATTTTAAACTTTAAACTCATGAACACGGAATGCTGATTTATCTGATGAAAACACGACTTTTTTGTATGTTCATGCATTCAATAGATTTCTTTATAGAGGAAAATGTTAATTTGGTGTCTGCAATCAAAAGCCAAATTTATAATGTTTTAAGTTTTTAAGAAAAACTTCGTTACTTCATCTTTAGATTTTACATTTCAGTCATGCTATCAGAAAAAAAAATATTCTGGATTTAAAAACTGTTCACAAAGTTTTTGGAGAATAACTTGCTGTGATTTTTTACACAACCCTTCACCAACCAAAACAGAAAAGAAAACCTCTAGAAGTAGTACACTAGCATGTGTACATCATTTCACAGTTGAACCTTCTAGGCAAAGCTAGGAATATCATAGTAAAACATTTAAAGTTAGTTTTGCAGTAACAAGGTGGGTATGTGCATATTTTAAATTAACAGTACCTAATTCAGTAACCCAGGATAAATTACTTCCATGCACCAGCAAATAAATTCCAGAATGATTTACAAAAACTCTACTATCACATTTACATTTGCACCAAGTATGATCATTTTCTGGCAATGCTTTACATTAAAACAGGATTCAACAGAGACATATTTTTCCCCTGTTGTAAAACTTTTCAAAAGCCCCAGAAAAATACAATTAATTTATATGAGTTTTATTTTACTAATGTTCTCCATCTATTCTTTTGCAACATGTTCATCTTGTTTGCTTATTTTCATTGCAAATACAATGTGTTATAGTTAAACTTGTAGGAGATTTTTGAGTCCTGTAACTCAGTCTGCTGCAATGTAACAATGAGCAAACTCTCCCAGGCAAGTTACAGGAAAGTACCGATTCTGAGGAGTCTGTAAAGCCTGAGCTTTCTCCCAGTGTAGCTGTCTTGCATTATGTAATAAAGGAAACACACACACACACACCCCCCCAACACCTTACAGAAAATACAACTTAACAGAAGAAAGACAATACCTGCAAAGCCCATTTTAACAGCAGCCAAAGGGATCGAGGCTGGGGGCAGGGGCCAGGGAAGGTGCAAAAAGGCTGTTCCATATCGATATTGCTGCCGAAAGATGGTGTTGCTTATAAATAAACAACACACATAGGAAGGAACGAGCTACTCCTCGGCTACAGCCACAAGTGCAGAAATGTAAAATAAAAATACCTGACAAAAGTGCTGCCTAATGCATTTTGTCTTTACATTGAACACACGTGGAAGCGACACTGGGAGTAGAGCACACACAGCATGTAATAGGAGGTCCTTAATTTCCAATTCACAGAGTAAATTAACAGAACGTTCAAGAGTACAATAATAATGTATTCACTTACAGTGCCAAACTTGTTTATATAATATCAGCAAGGAATAATCACCCATTTATTGCACTGATGATCTCCACAAAATTCAGAACTCTGAGCACACTTGAAACGTGAACTTTTTTAGCTCCTTATTAATGTTTAGACTAACTCCCTTTCCCCCTTTTTAACAACAAAGGACTACCCAGCTCCTGTTCCCTGTCTCACAGATCAGGACCATACCCAGATTTCAAGGAAATGGGATAAATCCTAAGGCACGTCCAAGATTTTCCTTGAAAATTTCCCCCCAGTGGATCCAGGCATGTATTTTTTAAATAGATATATCAAAAAGCTCCACTCACACAATTCAAACAAAGAAACTTCTCGAAAATATCATTACTTACTGTTCACTGAGCATAATTTACTGAGATTAAAAGTTTAAAGATTCATCTGCTTTACATCCACAAGTGTTTTAAGCAACGCCTAATACTGTATCTTGCTTAAATGTGACAATTAGTGCTGCTTTGGCATGTTGAAAAATACAAAGATACCAATGATCCTCATTATGCCTTAGCTCTCTGTAGCCTGGTTTTTGGAGGTGCGTAAGCTGCGGAAATTTAGAATGATAATAGCAACAATTTGGTACACGAGGAAAAAACAGACCCTCCCCCCCCAAATGCTTCAGATATACTGTATAAAGTCATTTTGACATGCCTACACAACTGGTTGTGGCAGCTTTCAGACATGATTCCTAATCACAAAAAAATGCTTCAGGTTCTTTTAGAGAAAGCTTGCCTTGGGAAGTTGATTTTGGCCAAGTGCCAAAATCATGTGCAAAAGGGGCCCTCATTACCAATTCATGGCAGCCTTCAGTGCTGACAAAAAATGTGACCCAACAGGCTAAAGAAACAACTAAAATTAAAAAGTATGAGACAAAGACAACTTACTTAATATTCCTTCCATCGCCACGTTAAACTTTTCCGTAATTAAACCCTTGTTAGTTCAAAGCAGTTTTCAACTACTTTTAAATGATTGCACAGGCAGTCTGTAACAGTGGAAAGCTTCCCCTGTAAATTCTCCCCAGCCACTCCACTTCTAACAGCATTTGGGTCCAACAGCAGAACTTTTTTTGCTCTGCGCCTCTGCAAGAAATCCCTCTCCAAAAAGAAGCGAAGCGTCCGCGCGTATTCCAGCGAAAACTAAGCAGATCATTACAAGCCTTTGCAAGCAGTAAAGGCATAGGAGGAGTGAGAGGAGGGAGGAGAGAAAGGGCTCGAGACGCGGGAGCAGCTATTTCCTAAACTTTCTAAAAAGCCTATCAAAATGGGCATGCAAACTTGAAGCAATTGCAATTAACAGCGCTCGCTGCCCCACTCTCCCATAAAAGCAGATTTGATACACGGCCTTACCTAGATGTCGTCTGGCTTTTCTGTGGATCAAAAAGTTTCCTGCCTAAGCACAGAGATATTCTTTCACAAACCATAAAGGCCCCTTTTATTAATCCAGCACTGTAACAGCCCGCTTTCTAGACCACGTTGAGAGCAGGATGCGTCAGCTTTCGAGAGAAAAACAGTCTTAACACACAATTAGTGGCAGATTGTATAATAGAGGATTTATCTTAAAGAGTGAAAAGGCATTTTTTAAAAAGCAAAGAGGGTGCGGTCAGATGTTAGGCTATCCCTGAGAAAAGGGGCCTAGGCTGCACTAGTACCTAAATACTAGCAGAAGCTTACTGGGAAGGGAGCCAATGGAATGACTTTGTTTGACCCAGCTGCCAATCTCTCCTGAAGCACTGCGCCAGACTAAACACTGACACTATTTTAACTCAAATCAGGCTACAGCAGCTGTTTGCTTTCCGGCTCTCAGCTATGCACCATGGCCATGATGACTCTGCACAGCACATATGATAGAGCTGGGGCACTTCTGCTAAAATATGTTCCATGTTTGTGCTTGTGGTATAGAAGCGGGGGCTGGGGTAGCTGTTTAGTGGGGGGTTTCTTCCCTTTTTTTTTTTTTTTAAACAATATCTCTGCCTCCATTTTCCCCAAAGTCAACTAAAAATGATATTAGAAGCTCGCAAAAAATTCAGAATTGCAAGTCAGGGGAAGAAGAAATGTTCCTGCTTGGGACAGACAAGAATCAGAATACATTGTAAAAGAGGGTGTGTGTGTGTGTGTGTGTGTGTGTGTGCATGACTCCAAAATCCTCCTACTACTTCAACTGATTTATTTTCCTCCTGCTAGTTGCTCTAAAATTGATCAGTATACAATTAATCAGCAGATGCTCCCTCTCATTTTCAACTACAAAAAGAAAGCGTGTATATATATGTGTTAAACAGCAGGCATTACGTGTGTGCATAAGAGCACACATTTACATATGCATCCAGATTCTCATCTAAATTACACCAGTGCAAATTGCACTGTAAGCAATGAAGTTATTACAGGTTAAAACTGAAGGTGGAATTCGATAGCCAATTTACATATGAAAGCATATGAGACTGAAAAAAAACATGGGCATTAGTACTAACAGGCGTATGGCATGGAGGTTGGCACATCTTTTCTAATTTAAAAAAAGTCAAAGAAGAGTTGCAGCAACAGAAACAAAGCACATACACGTTTAAAATCAATGGAGGCTTCTGAAGCACTGGGTATGTTGCACAGTCCAACATGGCACCTACAGATTTTCAGCATTTACACCTAAACTCAGAGACAGCACTTAAGCCAAAACTTTTCTCTCACCTTGCCACAGAAGGTTGCTGGCTAGTCTCAAAAACTTCATGTCATGATAACTTGCTCAATCAGTAAAAAAGTCAGAAGAATACACCGACCTAAAAGCAAAAGGCACAGAGAGTGAACTCAACCCTTTATAGTTAATATAAAAGTGTGTGGAAGGTCTGGCTCCTGACATGCGAATGCTGTCAGTAAGCACTGCTGGGTATATCCAATTCAGTATACATACCAAAAGAGATAATGGAGAAAAAAAATTACTAAACAGAAATGGAAAAAACCCCAAAAAAACTAAAAAAAATAATATATTCTGTAAAAGCTGAGCCTGTTGCTCTGTCACAGGCTGTCGGCACCAGCAGATATCCATGAGCTGTGTAACATCCTCCTACCAAAACCCAGTGGAAGTCATTCATATCACACAAGCTCAAATCTCACTAACTACCCTCCCCTCTCACTGCTCCTCAAGTACATTAACAGTTTAGGAAAAGATCCTGGAAAAGATCTTAAATAACTCAGCATAAAATGAATATGGGTTACAAATGAAATGACTAATGGCTAGTACAACAAACGTCAGTGTTCCTATCTAACATGAGAACTGAAATGGAAGAGCAGCCCTGCATTATGTCTGAAATGCCATGAAAGAATGTGCAATTACTACAAGAAATGCAGTTACCTACACCTGAGAATTCTGACATCTTAGAATAACAGATAGGTGAGGCAAACATGACAGTGTTTGCAGTCCCTCTCCTGTCTCTCTCTGCAGACAAGTATTCATCACAAGATGAATTTCCAGGCCCCCTAAAGAAAATATGATGCCTCAGCAAGGGGGAGTGTTTGTCCTGTGAACTCACAGCTCACATTGCCCTGCACTAAAGGTAAAACCCCAGCAATATCTCCAGAAAGACTTTAACGACACTGAACTTAGCATGGCTGGAAAAGAACAGAAGTACAAGATAAAAAAACAAAATACAGGCTGGAGTGAAGCTTTGCCAGCTCCTTGAGGCACAAGAGAAGGTAATATGGCCAAATCAACAGACAAAATTTGAAAATGACAGGAAGGGAAGGATGTTCTCAGGGAAGCCAGCAAGGAACATATCCAAGACGGGACAAGATCAGGATGCAGATAAACTAGGGTGGATAGACACTTTAAACACTGTCATAAAAGAAGACAAGATTATTCACTTAAGTGTAGAACACAAATGCTTTTCATTCAGAGTATAACTAGCAGAAAGCTGGCACAATCTTCTTGTTCTTGAAGAGCCCATTGAAAATTAATTCACCTTTCTGTTTTTAAGGATGGGTCCTATTGACAGAATTGCTCCAGTGTGGCTGCAGGAGAGGAAGGTGGTATCTGGCGTTTCTTTCACTTTTAAACAAACTTTTTTCAGCTTTGGGCAACACATTAAGAAACACAGGGAAGCACTGGAACCAGTAACTAGTAGAACTTTGCTGACAAATACAAATCTCTTTCCTTCCAGAAAGCTGTTTAGATTTCTTATTATTTAATAAATGAAGTATTAGTACAGCTAAGCATATTTGCAGTTCCTGTTATATTAAATCTCTGGTTGCTCTTAAAAGGATTCTCTGTTAGAAACAAAACATTCATTTTTTTCCCTTGATTTTGAGGTTAGGGAGCTGAGTGTGTATGCAACTACACCATGGGCATCTATGCCAACTAAACATCTTCAAATTGTTGGCCAATATTGATCAAATTTATCATCGGAGGTTTCAGGTGTATTTTTTAGAAACTCAGTAATGTTGAGGTCTCAATTCCATAAAAAATATAGGTCAAATGAAGTGAGGAGTGAAATTTTGTTGGCATTCCCATGAGTAAATATGGAAAATCTGTGGAAGCAAAAGAGCTAACTGCTTCATTACTTCATGGAGAAAACTTCCACCAGACTCACATACTCTTTTAAATATCAAAGTTCCATTAATCTCCAAAAATGTATTCACAGGGAAATAGGCTTCACCAGTCATGAACTATTTTTGTTTTACTGGGGAGATAGTAGAAAGCATATTGAACATATCATCCTAAGGCTTTTTTTCGTTTTGCATTTTGACTTCAACTACTCAATTAGAGGGACTTATTTTCAACCTTGTTGCTTCAATGTTTAGAAGCACAGTTTTGGCTGGGTACTTTATGACAGTATGATTCCTCACTTCAAGTTAATTACAAAATTCTAATTGATTTTAAAGAGGACAGGATTTTATCTTTTTCATCCCCAAGCCTTAAGGATATTGCTAGGGGGTCCCAGAAAACAATGCATGTAGAGCACTGTGCAGGTTGTGATCTACTTATTAATCACTGTGAGGTCATCAGTAACTTCCAGCTTCCACTTGTGCATCAGCCAGTTCTGGAAGAGATGATGGCAAAAACTATGACAGAACACTGTAAGTCAATGGCACTGGAGACTTTGAGCTCCTAAAAGTTTGTGCATTTCTTCACATACTGAGCTTTCTATTATTTGGACTTTCAATAACCATCACTGCTAGGCTGGAAGTCTTTCACTAGTAAAAGTCACTGGGGAAAGAGGAAAAAGAAGAAATTAAGCACAAAACAGAATGTACATTTCAATATTTCAGATACTTCAGGGGAGCAAGTTAATTTCCAAGACCAAAACTGACTTCAAACAAATTTATTTCCCTACCTACTGCATTAGCACATCACACAGCACTAATTTTATTAATATGTTTCATTTATAATATGCTTATTTGAAGCTGGAAGACAATGGTGAAATACAAGACGAAAAAGAAAAGGAAAAAAACCAACAGTTGCCTCCAAGCAAACAGGAATAGATGCTATACTCTCTATTAAAAAGTGAGAAACATAAATCCAAGAGACAGTCACCTATTCATGGCAAAATGGAACCCAGATGCTAACAGCTGAGAAGAAACTTGCCTCAGAAGTTTGATTGCATAACTATCTTTCATGAAGGATTTTTGTAATCCAATGTAAGCCAATTGTAAGCCAATGGCCACCACATCACCACCAGCAGTAGTGCACTAGGACTTTTCTGTTCCATTTGGTTGGGAAATCTGGGCTTGCTGTGGTCCACAGACATCTTTTAAACAAGATCAGAAAACATGGCAGCGACTCTTGTAGCTATGGAGTTAGTTTAATTCAGACTCTAAAATTAGTCTTACACAATCTCATCATCTCCAGATGCTCCTTTATGCTCATAAATCCACTAAAATGTTTATATTGTCCCATGCAAAAGGGTGAATGCCTGCTGTGGCTTGCCGCTCCAAGGCAGCAATAACTTACTATGTCTTTTCTGTAGCAAGTTGCAGTGGTTTTTTGAAGTACAATCTATAGACATTTGCTCTTTCCATCACACCTCCCACATTTCCACAAGCCACAACATATTTATGCTTCAAGACATCTTCTGGAACAAATCAGTCTTAGTTTTGAATTAGAATACAGCATGACATGAGACAGATATAGCTGGAGTTTCTCCTAAGAAAAAAAATTGTGTGCTTTTAGAAGAGAGACCAAGCAAATATCAAGCCTGCATATAACCCTTAGTTCCAAGCCAAGGAAATAGCTACCATATGTATTAAAAAGTCAGTATCAAACATAATTAGATTAGATATAACAAAACTGGGCCCCCAAAGACCACCATCCAATCTTACCCATTCCTTCTTTGGGACCAATTATCATGTTATTATACTGAGTAGTGCTGAGAATCCATCAAGGAAGAGGATCCTATTGTGTTGCCAGACATAAAGGCAGTTCTTGTCTCAAACATCATCCTTTTTGTCAGTCAAATTCAGCGTTGGCACATAAGATCCCAGAGCTCATACACAAGCATAGCTCTGTTCTCCCACCATCATAATTTCTTTTGTAGTTATGATTTCTGAAAAAGGGAGACATTTCCCAGTTTTTCCTCTGTGAGTAAACATCTTGCATGGACTTACTTTCTATTACTTTCTCTAACAAGTGATTAAACAGGATAAAGGGGGAAAAAAAAAAAAAAGACCAGCAAGAAAAATAAAATAACAAACACTACTCTTTACAACATTGCACAGTACTAAGATGTGAATAGTTCTAGGGGGAGTGTGATAGAGCAGCTCAAGGTGACTAGAGAGCTGGATCATTGGTGCTTATTTCTAACCCCACTCCTGGCTCAATGGGTACCCTATGGGATATAACTTAACCTCCTCTGCTCCAGATTCCTGCTGATGAAAAGGAACAAGGCTTAAAAGCCACATGAAAGGACATGCAAAGTCAAGCTTTTGGGTGTCTACATCTTAGTTTCTCTAAAATTGTGGCAGACAATGTTCCTACTGATTTCCAAACAAGTAATAATGTATTAAAATGAAAAATATTAATTCTTGCTAAGTGACTTAAGATCCACCTTTTCAGCAATCAAAGAAAGCATTTGATCATAAATTAATGTAAACTCAATTTCTGAGCGTGTAATTTTTGTCAATTTCTCATTGCCTGTAATGTTCATCTAGAGTAGAAATAAATATTAAACAAAGTTCAACTGAATACCCAGAATAAACTTGTGGTTGGTTGAAGTGCTGTTTCTGTGTAAATTGGAGAGACAGGGCATCAGATTTAGTTTTTCACTGCATACTTCACAAAGATAGATCTAAGCGCTGATGTCTGGAGTTCTAAACTACCTGCTTCACTGCAACGCTTAAATAACCAGTCACTCTGCCAATACCTATGCCTTTAAGTCAATGCTGTGTTGACTCTTTAAATATTTTCTCTTTTTAACATAAACTTTTCAGACAAAAATTTCTCTTAGAGAACAAGGACCCTACACAACCAAAATGGAGAGAAGTTACCACTTCCTGGTTTTTCAGTCTCACCTGTTTAAGTAGAGCTGACACAGCACAGATGGATGCATTGCTCTTGTCTGGGGCAGGGTCTGTTTATCAGCCTTTTAATGACTTGCAGAAGGAATCACCTCGTTTAGGAATCATGATGGTACTGGCTGTTAATACCAAGCAGAAGAGCCTAGCAGCTACACCAGGAGATTGAAAAAACCTGTGCTTGCATTCTATTCCAAATGCTGGAGAGGAAAAGAGGCATTTGGGATTTGCATACATTGATGATTTCAAAATCCTGCTCAGCAGGAATTTCTTCTGCTGCGCACTTAGACACAACCAAAATTAAAACTGGCATAGGAGAGAAATTCTTCAGATATACCACATCAAAATAGCTAGTGTTCATGTGTGTCCTACACCAAAATAGCTAGGTTTCCAAAATATTACATCAGAGGGTTTGGAAATTAAAGCCTTTATTTGCATAATATAAATCCACCTATAAATTGCCTGTAGATGAAACATAACATGCAACTGAAATAACATATACAATACTATTATTGTATTCTTCATGCAAAACTGGCTGCCTAGAGTCTTCTTCCAAATCCAGCACAAGACAAATGGTACATCTCTAGAATCCTTTAGTCTTTGCCAACAACTACCTAAACAAATAAGCAGTGGATAATGAAGTTATTACCTGCTAATATTTCACATCTATGAAGGCCCATGAGAAAAGACCACCAGCTCCAGCCTCTTGACTAGGTAAAAAGAATCATAACATTACATGGTTTTTCTTAGGTGTGACGTACAGCAGAATAGATTTTACAAGGGCACGAAGTAGAGACAAGCAACGTAATTGATCATGCATAAAAACAACAGAAACAAAATACTATGCTGGAAATGTACTTAATAAATTTTGTCATACTATTTTGATGTTCTACATTTTCATGACTGCCACTAACTCTCAAGTGGAAGTTCCATATAATACAATGACTTGCATAGATGAAATTCATACTTCGTAATCAATGTTATTTATACAAATATTAACCTCTGCATACAAATATTACCCTTCTTGATACCATATCTCCTTATGTATAAATCCAGCTTTTACTCCACTCCCATCTGCATTTTATTAGTTATTTTAGACAGCACTTTACTGTCACTGGAGAAGTTTCAAGTTTAATCTAAGGCAACTTCTGCATCCCAGCTGAAAAAGTAGCAGCTACGCAAAGTAATTTGCAGTTAGTCACATCATCACAAGTTGGTTTACATTTACTCTATATGAAGTTAAATTACCATTCCAACGTGAAACCCAGAAAACTGGAATTCACTTATGATGAAGGCCTTGCAAAGCCTTTTTCAAGTTGTGAGCATGGTCAATCCCATCTGCTCAACACATAGAGTTTCCATCAGTATTAGAAAGCTGTATGCAAGTCCTGATGGGGAACACATGCTTATTACTTGAGTCTCCTGAGTAATCACATATCATGAACAATCAAACACAGAGGGGTTTTTTTTATAACTCTGTGTCCATTCGTAACGTAGAATCTCAGTATGTAACAATCCCTCCAACATCAAAATATGTAAGGAGCTAATACTTGAGGAATGGGTTTCACAAACTTCTTCATATGCCAAAACTCTCTCAAAAATTGTATTCTGAAAAAAAACCAAACCAAACAAAAAAACCCAAAAAAAACCCCCAACAAAAACCACAAACAAACAAACAAACAAACAAACCAACCAACCACACAGTAAGAAGAAAAGAAAGACAGCAGTCTGCTTAGTTTGAATTCACCTGCATTCAAATTGATGATGGAAATTATGGTACCTCCAGGTGGATTTGCTTCCTACATATGCTCAGCATATTTAACAAAACCTATTTCAAAACTGTGACAAGTGCATGTAAAGACCTGGATAGGAAGCTGACTAATTTTCTTCGGTTAAATGGTGTTTCAAAAGCTTCGAATATCCACTGTTCATCTGACTAAGCAGTGGAGAGAACACAGAAGAGAGGACATAGAAACACAACGGAGCAGAACTCTTTTCTGGGCTTCAAACAAAAGAATATGAATGTTTTCACAACTTTTAGGGGGTAGTAATTGAGTCCCCAGATTGGATATGAGGAAGCTAAAGTACAGTAATACTTCATCTTTCATCATTTGGTGCAAAAGTCTAGCAAGCTGCTATCAAATGTAAGGATAGTGCCCAAGGGCAAACCGACCAAAATTGGGGTGGTGGAGTAGAATGAAAATGATGAGAAAGAACTGTGGATACATTACTAATAATACCAAGAATGTACAAAAATAAAAAACACAATATGGTAGTTTAGAAGGAATGAAAAAGAGGAAGAGAAAATGAGAGGGACCTTTTTTTTCCCCTCATTCATCAAGCCTGTAACAATGAGGCAGGAAAAACAGAAACTTCAATTCTTTACTACTTCAAGTTCTATTGTTGGACAGAGCTAATGATGGACATCTCACAGGTCATTCAGCCCTAGGAATAAACCAATTTGAAAAGTCACTGTAAAGCTTTCCTAGTAAAAGGCACCTGCTAACTAATAGCAGCCCTTGTGTCCCTAGGGAGTTCAAAGATATTGTTAAATTTTGGAATTTCTCTTAGCAATAACTAGAGGGTGCTTTAGCACACAACGTTTTAGTATTCTAGTAAGAAAAGTGACTTCAAATATAGAAGAAAAATGTCTTTAAGTGCCCATTCTGTACCTCCATAGTTACAGTACACTAGCATAAATATTTTATGAAGCTTTACATAACTTTTTAAAAAAATCTCTATGGTATGTAAAAAATTATGACAAATTACTCATCACAAGCTTAATGGTGACTCATATATTGGCAAAAATGGACAAAATTACAAATTGCTGATTTTTTATCCTGAATCTA
>WEKY01043603.1:7287-22477 GCA_013390045.1 Picathartes gymnocephalus
AGTATCAAGGAGAGTGGCTTGGCAACTACAGCCAGTTCCCTCAGGACTCTGGCATGCATCTTGTCAGCATCCATAGACTTAGGTATGTTCAGGTTCCTCATGAACCTTATCATCTCTTACAGTGGGGAAGTAACTCACTTCCCCACTCCCTGCCTTGCAGTCCATCCACTCGAGAACTGTGGGAAAAGAAACTGCAAGTGAAGACTGAAGCAAAAGAAGTTAAGTAGTTCAGCCTTTTCTTGCCCTTTGTTACTAGTTTGCCAGTAGTGTTCATTGGGAGTACACCTTGTTTGACCTTAAACCAAACTGTTTTAAACACTAATACTGTAAAGCTGCTGATGAAAATTAACTCCAAGTGAAGTGCCTGTATAATTCCATAGCTAGTACAGAGAAGTGGTAAGCTTTCATTGACCTCAGTTTTGCTGGAAGGAGAACATATAGTGTACTTTGAATTTCTGTACTTGGAGCAATACTTATGCAAATTATTTACATCATCACAAATTGGCAATTACATTGTCATAAGCCTTCCTCATGAATAGTCCATAAGCCCTTCAAAACACAAAGGAAAGACACAATGTAATTATCAGAATAGTTTTCCATATCCTCTCCTATAAGCATACCTGACCCAGGCAAACTTAAGCTACAATTCCTCACACAGTTTCATGGTCAGCATAAAGTATGATCATGTTTCGTATGGGATGTAAAATAGAATCCCCTCACCTGACTGAAATGGCAAAATAATCATGCAGGAAAAACTACAAACTCTACTTAGAAAATCTACAAAATCTATAGCAACTTTCAGATCCATGAGACTGACTGACCACCAGTAAATGACTCCAGAGGAAAATTACTGTGACAATCAACAGTGTTGTAATAGAACATGCTCGCTCTCAGAATAATTTTCTTGGAAGAATCCTAGAATTATATAGTTTCATTTTGGATTTCTATGAAGCTTAACATTTATGAAATTTAAAAAACCTAAATCCTCTAGATAACAGGAGTCACAGACAGAATTACTTTTAAAGAAATAGAAACTCACTAAAAGCAAATACTAAAAATAAACATTATTATGAAAAATCCTATTTGTGTAATATGCACATCTTAGAAATCACTCTGTCATTCTAACTAACCTGCTTAAATAGGATGTGGTGGGATCAGTCTGTGCTATTGTAATCACACTCAATCACACTCAGTCAAAATGTTTTAAAGCCAAGTCCTCAAAATCACACAGCTGTCTTGTAGGGAGTCACTTACATTTAAGTTCATCCAAGAGGTAAAAATATTAAGGCTGCTATACTCCCACATTAATACATTTAAAGTGGTTTACCTTTTGCAAGGCCTGCAACCACTTGCTGGTAGTGAGGACCAAATAATATACAGCATTAAGCATAAGGAAGATGAACTTGCTTCATGGAATTATCCCTACATGGATTAATCTTCTAGAAGTTCTACAGGATTCATTTTTTTTTTCCAAACTACTAAATGAATATATTTAATAAAAGATGCAAGATTTGAATATCCACTTTCAGACAAATACCTTGGGTTTTGGTCCATCTGTCTCCACCCAGAACCATGTGAATGTGCTACAATCCAACAGTTTTGTGGGATGAGAAAACTACTGGGAGCAAAAACGACCTCTAAAAAAAAAAAAAAATCATGCAGACTAACCTGTCTATTCAAGGAGCGTCAACTATATAGCTGGCTACCCAGGATAGTGTCCAGGCAGGTTTTGATAACCTGCAAGAATGGAGACTTCACATTCCTCTGGGCAATCTATGCCAGTGCTTGACCACCATCATGGTAACAAACCACTCTTGCTTTATGTTTAACGTTCCCTGTGTTCTGGTATTTGCCCAGTGCCACCTCTCCTGTCACTGGGCACCAACACGAAGAGTCTGGCCCCCTCATTCTGTCCATTCAGATCACCTGTACCTATCGAAGAGATGCCCCTGCCCCTTTTCTTCTCCAAGATGAGCAGTCCCACTCTCTCAGCCTTTCCACACGCAAGAGATACTCCAGCCCTTTCATCGTGTTTGGCCCTGCACTGCCCCTGGACCCTGCAGGGCCGAGTGGCGAGGGAGCAGATGCCTGTCCTCCCTTGCTGGTCACGCTGCACCAGCCACGGTCGCTGCTGGCCCGAAGAGGAGAGCTCGTGTGAGGCAGCAGGTGTCGGACCGGCTGAGACCACCGTTCCTGTGCCGAGAGGGGCAGAGCAAGGGGATGGGTTGCCCTGGGCAGGGCACGGCTGGGCGTGGAAAGGCCGGCCTGGACAGGAAGGGCAGGACTGGGATGGCTCTACAGTGCAGAGCTGGTCAGGGCAATGATGGAGAGGGCAGGGCGGAGCAGAGTAGGGATGGGGAAAACAGGGCAAGGCTGGGCAGAGCTGGAAAGGGCTGTCAAGGTAAGGACCGGCTGCACTGCTCAGGGCAAGGCTGGGCACGGCAGGTCAGGGCTCTCCTGGGCAGGGAAGACGGGACGGCCCCGGCACGCTGATGCCTGTCCGGCGCCCCAGCGCAGCCCCCACTGGCCGGCGCCACACGGCCGCCCCGAGGCGAGGGCGTGCCCCGCCCCGGCGCACCTCACCGTGTATCCCCGCTCCAGCTCGCTCTCCTCGTATCGGAAAGACGGGATGAACACCTCCATGCCGCGTCCCCTCAGCGCGACGGCGACACCGCCGCCATCCGCGAGCCGGTCACGTGACCCTCCGTCACGTGACAGGGCGGGGCGAGGCTGGGCACGGCCTGGCGTCCCCTCGCGCTCCCGGGATGAGGCGGGAGCAGCTTCCTCTGGAAAAAATGTGGCTTAAAACAAACGGTGCTCGAGACCGTCGGCTTTTCGCACAGCCAGAGCTGTACTGCGGAGCACACAAAAAACGGGGGGGAAAAAATTAACTTCCGGAGGGATGAATTTATCCGGTCCTAAGCTCACACCGCAGCTCAATTCTGAATCACAGAATCGTTCGGGTTGGTAGGGACCTCTGGAGATCATCCAGACCAACCCCATGCCCAGGCAGGGTCACTGAGAGCAGGTGACACAGTAATACATCCAGATGGGTTTTGAGAGAGGAAGGCTCTGGGCCTCCCCTGGGCAGCCTGTTTTAGTGCTCTGCCACTCTCAGTGTAAAGTTTTTCCCCAGGTTGAGGTGGAATTTCTTGTGTTTGAGTTTATGGCCATTACTCCTCGTACTATCACCAGGCACTACTGATAAGAGTCAGGCACCATCCTCTTGGCATCTGCCTTTGAGATACTTGTATGCATTATTGAGATCCCCTCAGTCTTCTCCAAACTAAACAGGCCCAGTTCCCACAGCCTCTCCTCGTAAGAGACAGGCTCCACCATCTTTGTGGCCTCCACCAGACCCCTTCCAGTAGTACCTTGTCTTTCTTGTACCAGGACTGTAATTGAACACAACACTGCAGATGTGGCATCACTGGAGCTCCCTCCACCTGCTGGCCACACCCTTCCCGATGCACGCCAGGGCACCACTGGCCCTCCTGGCCACAAGGGCACTGCCCACTCATGGTCAACTTGTCATCCACAAAGACTCCCAGGTGCTTCTCCACAGAGCTGTTCTCCAGTAGATCAGCCCCCAACCTCCACTGGTACTTGGGGTTATTCCTCCCCAGGTACAGCACCCTGCATTTGCCCTTATTGAACTTCATACAGTTTCTTACCACTAAACTCTGCAGCCTACCAAGGTCCCACTGAATGGCAGCACAGCCTTCTGCTACAACCAGATCAGTCAACAAACAAATGCAGCACCTTTAGTAGTGCCTGTTGTGAACAGACATGAAATTAAGACGAGGAAAAAAAAAAAAAAAAGCCACGCTCAGGAAAGCTGCCTGTGTTGTGTGTGTTCCTAAGAAGCCACCTCTTAGCTTTGTTATTTAGCAGAGAAAACCATTTCAGAGAAGTGTACATGATTCCCAGGAGAATGTACATGATCTCCCACTGGAGAAATTAAGTAAGACTCCCAAATGAGCAGCTGTTTTGAAGGCTTAGAGAGTAATGAAGGCAGAAAGTGTAACATCAAGTGCATCTAGGAGGCCATGCTGTTGGCACAGGCAAATGCTTTGACTTCACACAAATTCACTAACTCCAAGCTTCAAACCATTTGGAAGCACTGCAAAATGTCAACATACTGCCACTGTATTAGATGGTCATATCTTAAAACTCACCTTGTGAGTCTGGAGAGTCTCAGGCACTACCGGAAACAACCTCACACTCACTGATCTTTTAGAGTAGCTACCATGAGAAATCCATGAGCACAGAGGGTTTGATCTTCCTAAGTAGATTCAAGTATAGAAACATACCTCGAAAAATGGACAGAAAACAAATTTATCTGATATTTGTGGTTTATGCTATCTGCTTTTTGAAATTTGTTTTGAAAACTAACTTATTTCCTGCTAGATTAATGGCACTGGGGAAGGAGAGGGGAACATTACAAGCACCTTTTCCCTCCATTTCTCTTTATTTTACTGAAAGGCAAATTTAATTATATTTTGCTCTAAGCAAAGACCTGTTACCCTGAAGGATGCAATACAAAGTAGACATAATTTGACTTAAATCAAGAAGACTAAAGCAAACTAACACTATTTTACTTTGCTAAAAGCAAAGTAACAACCCAAAATTTAAAAAAAAATTACCTGAAATCAAAGCCAAATATTCCTCAAGCATATGTTTCTGTACAACACTGCTCCTGGGCCAGTGTCCTCAATTGCTGACAACCAGCAGGACAGTCCCAGCACTGCTCTGTGGTAGTAGTGACAAGAGCAGTGTTTCCAGCCCCCATGTGCTCTCCACCATGTAGTTTGACTGAAAGGTGCATACGAGATCCCATTCCCGCACAAAGCGCCCTCTCATAAAGATATTACAACAATCCCAAGGAAAGACTAGCCATATAATAATAGTCTTATCACTCTAGTAAATGTGGGCATACTAGGTAATAATTATCATGCTGTCCTTACTACTACTTTCTGGTTAAGAGTCCAGTCTTTAGGCATAGTTTCTGTTCTCCCCCCAATACAAAACAGAGGGATAACTTTTAGGACATCACTTGTGCCATAATGCATTTACGCTGAGAAGTCAGTAGAAGAATTTCATAGAACACTGTTTGTGGCTGTTTGTGATCTAATAAGCAGTAATTTCAAAATGCTACTTTTCTCTTTAATATCACATAAGTAATTAACAAAGTTTTAGACATTAATCTGGTTTCAAATTCAATAGAATATAATGGAACTTTTGACTGTGCATCAGCCAAGAGGAACAAGGAAGATTACATGGTGAGCTGAATTCAAATACATCAATATGTTTTAGAATGTTAAATACTTAATTTACACAATATATCATCCTTAGTTGGCTAATCTTTGAAGTTACAGTTGAAGAAAAAAAAAGGATTTCTCCCCATGGCTGGCTGGCCAAGGACTGTCTTTCTGTCTAGTACACTGAGGATCAAAAATTTAAGAAACATTAGTTCATAGAATGCTATCAAAGTGTGTTTGGAACCATCCAGGTCTTTGAAAGCTAACTGCACAGATGTTACAATGCTTACCACAAAAAATGAAGCAAGGTGAATATACTTCAAATGTAGCTTGACTTGAACTGGTATAATGTGTATTAAAATCATGTTAGTAATCTTAAAAGCAAAACTGTAAAATAGTTGAACTCTACTGGTAACAGTGACATAGACTGTCTTCAAATTCATCTGTTGAGCAGACTCTCAAAAGTACTCTAGGAAGTGCTGGTCTTCAGTGCTGGGTGTTGTTGCAGGTATCAATACCTTGGGTTATATTCTTGAATTAGCTTGATCTAGAATGTGAAATAAATTAATAATATACTCCCTCCAGCTGTAACTGTTCCCTGTTATCAGATTCTACCTAACATTCCATGATTACAGAAACTAGGAATCATCAATCTGCCCCTTTGCTGGCCACTTCTATGTTTCTTTTTTTCCAAAATAATCTCTGTGCAATTCCTCATCCAGGGAGGGGGGAATTTAGCATTCATCATGTTAGAATGATTCACAAGAGTGAAAAAGGAATAATTACAGGCAAATCTGAAAGACCACTTTCCACTAATTCTCATGATTCAAGGACTTTCTGAATGGTTAGTTTCCAGAATAGAAGTAGGTAAAGAAACCCATACAAAAATTCTAATCTAAGTGATTAAGTAAAATACACATCAAAACAAGAGGCCAGATCAAAAAAAGACAGTCCTTAATTAGATTACAACCTAAGTTTGTCAATTTTTCAATTGCTACAAAACTCGTTTTAAGTCAACTCACAAAATTCAACCACAGATTCATGGTTTATCTCTAGTCTTTTCTTGCCCTTCCATTTCCATTCCATATTTCTTTAACTTCAGTTTGCATATGAATATCCTGCTAGGCCAGGTCTGCCTAAGCTGCTTTGTGTACTCTTCTTTGTTACTGACAGAAAAAAGATTTGGATTATTTTATACCCCTTCCCTTGTTAATTATTTCCTCATTGATTTGGAGTGGGGGAGGGAAGGTATGACTTCATCAGTAGTCAAAAGATTACTAGCAAATTCACCATTGATTCAACTATGGAAAACAAGAATTTTTTTAAGAAAAGGAAGAATTGTCTTAACAGGTAACGAATAACATTCTGAACAATCTGAAAATTCAGCTTCTCACCTGTTAAAATATTACCCTTTTTTTCTCACGTTTGTAATTGACTCGTATTTTGCCACAAGTTAAGATTAGTACACAGTCTGTTCTACTCTAAAGTGGAAGGAGAGAAAAAAATATAACCCCCAAGGTTTTTTCCCCCCCTATTTGTTTTTCCTTAAGAGAATCATTCCACTGTACACATAATTTTAGTGGATGTTGGCTGTACACTTAAATGTACAGGATCTACCAGCCAGCATCTAACCTACACAATTTGAGAGAAACTGACATATTTGGGGCATGAACTCCACAGATGCTGAAACAAACTCCTATATGAGGCTTTCAGAGCGAAATAACTTAGGAGAGGTAGAAGAAAGAATAATTGATAAGAAAGCAGAGTATGCTGTTTTAAAAGGGACAGTGACAAAAGAATTACAGACTTCCTGTACACTGAACATCAGTTTAAGAAAGAAATAACAATGTCTTCAATTTGAACCACTTCATGTCATATAGATTTAATTTAAAAAGGACCATGGACACGATGAATAGAAGAATTTGTTGCAAACATCTGCATTCTATTTTAAGCTAAAAGGTAAACTAGAATTCAGTAGCACCTTGTCTTTCACACAGTATTCCAAATGCAGTTCATCATTTTGCAAGCATTTACTTTTTGCTTATGCTAGTGATTCTTCAGCAGTACAGTAGCTTGTAGTTTTAATGAAAAACACACTTAAATTTAGTATAATATCTAGTAGTGAGGTCCACAGAGGAGAGGGTTTAGTAATACCTCAATTCACTTGGGTTGAGAAACATCTGCTAATATGGATGTTAATCACATAAAGAAAGACAGTAACCAAACCTCCAATCTTCACAATGCAGGGCAATATAAACAAAATAAATTCCCAGATCACAGGATATTCTGAGTTGAAAGGGACCCACAAAGATCATCAAGACCAATTCTTAAATGAATCTTCTTCTGTTCTTAAACGAACACAGAGCCTTGGCATTATCAGCCAACTGAGCCAATCTCAGGATCGCTAACAGCTTCTCAAAAGAAGAGTTTTATGCTAGCCAAATGTGACTGATCCAGCTGATCTGGATCTTCTGTGCAAGCTAACCTTGTGATGCACAAAAACCTTCTAAAATTTTGTGTATTAGCAGCTAACCCTGTGTGACAGTGAACTCCAGAAATGCCATTATCCTTTTGTTCCCCAAAAGGCTTCTGGTTTTAAGAAAAATCTTGCACAACTAATACTTGTTTTTACCTGTCTGGTATAGATGACCACACTAATCCTTGCTAGCAGACTTTCTTGTTCTGTCATCACAAAGAGAGGAAAACTGATCCCTCATTCAAATGAATTCTAACCCTGATAGAAGCAAAAAGAGATCAAGAGCTAAGAAAGCTGGAGAAACCACTTACAGAAAAAAGCTTGTGAAAGGATATTTTTACCCATTTTGACCTCTGCATGTCCAAATGGAGTCTTTTAGTTCTGGAAATACCACTTTCAGTGTGAGAGGTATATACCTGAAGTTTAATACTGAGCTGCTGGTCAATTTTCATTAGCAGCAAGCAAGCCAACATTAAGTACATTGTAACACTTCACAAAGTGCTATGCCTAAATCAATTTCTTCATCATAAATCTCCTGCATACTTGAGCTTCAAAATGAAGTTTTAAGATCAATGACTGAACAAACACTGATGCATAAGGTATTACTAGCTTAAAGTTTTAGCATTTAACCATTTAAAAAGAATTTTGATTTAAGCTTGATAAATTTTGATGCTTTTTTCTGTTCTAGTTTCCTTGAAAACTCCTAGAAATACTGAGTTAAGAGAGATATATAGAGAAACAACAGCAAACACTAATCTGTAAAGTTTACACTAACTTTCTTGTAAAAATAGAGTATGACCTTCCAGTTGAATGGAGGTTTCCATTCTGTTCAGAAATGGTATTATGTGCTTCTTTATATTTGACCCCAAACAATATAAATTCATGGTCTTATCCTGTAGTCTTATGATTAGCTGAAAGGAACAGCTTCTCTTGTTTTTTTATATGGTTAATATTTGCCTAAAATTTGTTAACATTAATACCTTCTATTAATACTAACATATCATCAAGCTCAGTATGCCATTAAAATGACAGGACAGCACATCCTATGTTAATACTGTGTATTTCAGAAAAATGTTTACGTGCTCTGATTTCTTGCAAAAGGTATAACCAGTCCCTTCAAATGCATTTTGAACTCAAGAAAATCAAAACAGAATGCTAGCTCTTACAACTAACAGGCACTCAGCTGAATTACCCACTTTTCTTCGTCAACTATTACCAGAATTACCGCAAGATTATTTTTATCTTTGTATCCTGAGACCAATGAATAAAACTGATGCATTGTATCAGTCCAGTAGGACATCAGTATTTGATCATGCAGGTGATTTTAAGTCTGCAGAAGCTTTGTAAACACTTGAAGGAGATTTCAGTTTATATTTGTCTGTTGCCCAATCAGTCTTTTGACCCTATGAGTACTAACACAGTAGACTTTGCCAAGGCAGTGATAACTTCAAGTGAAAAGAACACCTGTAATGAACAGATTCAGAATTAAAAAACAATTTACCATGGATAATTGTTGGTGGATCTCTAATACCTTGTCCAGCACTCTTTGCTAAATGTTGGGTTTGCCCTGGATACATCTTGATTTGTGCTAAACGGTACTCCTAAGAATACCAGTAAGAATCTACAGACACAAACCCAGAGTGTTTAATGTTTCACAAGGTACATCCCTTTATTATTGTAATCACAAAAACATGATTTTGTACAGGAATGTTTAAGTGAACATTAATCAATGCAATTAAATTTGTTTCATAAAGATCAGGTAAACATACTACAGAACATTGTGTTGTAAAGAACAAAAATATCAGCTTTCTGGCCTTGCAGTGCACGTTTTAGTGCAAGTATTAAGACACAATAGTGTTCAATTCAGCAATGTATTGCAGAACATCATGCCACAGTCCACTTCAAAGAGGGTCAGGACATGCAGCTTGTTAATAAAATGCTATGGTATATAAAAAAAGCCACATGTTAATTCATAAAATATATAGTGGTTTATTTGGATGATTCAAAGTGATTTCACTGTGGAATTTTGTTTTATCCAGGACAAACATCCAGAGTGTCTTGTAATTTGGAATATTCTTCTTTTAGGCAATGGCTTTGGCTTCAGGTAGAAATGCTTCCCAGTATTTTATTAGCTTGAAGAGAAGGGAAAATCACTCATTAAGTACTGAAAGTTGGAAAACACAACACATATCTACCTCCTCTTGCAGTAAATTTGGCTCCACGAGACAAAGTAAGAACATAGGTACTTATTAATAAGTTATAAATACACAAATCTGCTCATAGCTATAGATATGTTGCCACACGTTGAACACAATGCTACAGAATTATACAGATTTTTTTTAAAGATCAGTCACTTATTCTTACCACTAAAGATACTGTTTTTTTGGGGTTTTTTTAATTAAACAAAGCTGGAAGGTTATATTCCTGCAATGAACAGAAGAAAGAGCCCAGACTTTTTCTAGTAACAAGGCCTACTTCTCAGACACTGGAAACTGTTTTAATGCTTTTCAATATTCAATAATATTTTGTATTTTTTAAAAAGAGCAATAAACATTCAAGAATCCAAGTCTCTTCAGTAAGTGTAAGTACATACTGGTTACAGTTTACTTCAATCTCTAAGTGAAAGTACTAATTCAGTTTGAGAAGATGACATGACCCTCTCTCTGCTTGCCCATATCCCTAAAGGAGTTTCTCTGTTGCTTCCCCAAATTACAGTTGCGCAAGGGCTGGGAAACTGCAGTCATCATGTCATTCACCAATACAGCACGGACTAGTAGCTCTTAATGTTTTAGAAATTGCTGTGCTTAAAGCCCATCTTTTTCTAACTAATCTAATATAGCATATATTAATTAGTAACTTGTACAAAGCTTAAAATTTATCTTACCTGTTGTTGTGTTTGCACTAATGACTCTAAGTACTCGATAATAACAGTTTTAAAGTCTTTCACTCGTTGCTTCTGTTAAGAAATAAATTATGGCATATTATAACTTCTTAACAAATGTCAATATTATCTACAGTAGAACTGTCATTTACTTGGACAAAATTATACATGCCTCAAATCTTCCCACTTCCTTGCGGATGGTTTTGGAGATCTGTTCAAAATCTTTTTCCCCTTGCTGAACTTTTGTTTCCCACTGGCAAAGGAAAGACATATAGAGGTAAGATTTTGTGTTGTTCATTCAGTCCACCCATATCTGAACTTTTTTAGCACATTGATAGTCACTTAAGAGCTAAAAGGACTTACTTGATTGTTTTGGCCTATTTGAAACAAACTCTTACAATAACAATTTTAAATTTGTGTTATAGGATGTCATCAGGTCAGTCACAAAAAAGGTATCTATAAGGCAATGCTATGTGTAGATAAAATGCAAAAATATCTTAGTACTTCTATTAAAAACATTTAATAACATTTAAAAAATATTCTTCAGGAAAGAAAATGGATCTCAAAGGCTTTACTTACTATTCCCTTTACAAATGTCATACAAAGGAATCTAAACCTGTCCAATCAAGCTTGGAAGAGTCTCAGGTTGGTTCCCCATACTTTCCTAATTCTAGAAGAGATGAGTAAGTCCTCATCTCTGCTTCTGGTCAAGTATATGATTATCGCGATCATATTTCTGTTGCAAATGACAAGCTACTGATGATGTGTTAATCTGCTTTCCAAAGCACAAGCCCTCTTTTTCAGTGGCAACTGTTTTCATAGAAAGCGGGAATAGAAAAGTTACTGCAGGGAAGAAGATCACTAGAGGAAAATTCAGAGGAAGAGAAGTTTCTTATGGGGTTTTGCCATATTGGGAGTATTGAATTCATGTAACAATATATGACACTAGATTGTTTCTCCTTAGTTTCTGTGAAAAGACATCCAGCTACACAAGAAGGGATCATCAGCATCTACCCTGCCCCCTAACTCCTTTTACAAACCTATTACATTGTTAAATTTAAGTCCCGTAGATAAACCGAGAGCCCCACAATAGGCTAGCGGTTCTTTGAAATGCAACTGTATCTGTTCATCTCAACATATTAAATGTGTCAAGAGAACAAATACATTCAGTAACATTTATCTTCATCAGAAAAAGGCAGCAAGGAAGCAACATGCTTCAATGTAGCAACTTCCTGTTAACAAGCCAGTGGTGCTACTTACTCACAAAAGTATTTTGTGATGTAGTGTCAAGTTTCTACTGTGATATGAAATAAACATCATCTATGTTCCAATAAACATCTCCATATTTATATTTTTAGTATATATTTATTCACAGTCCCCTGACTGCCCTTTTAGATATACATTATGAAGCTATTTAGTAAATCATAATAGTATCTTCTTCATGGAAGATCAGCCTGACAAGTTAGCTAATAATTGAACTAGTATAAAACACAGATAAGGAGAAATATATTAAGATTGCCCATGCCTTCCTACCACATCAAACAGAGGTGCCTGAGATTTCTGTGAAAGCTTCTACAGGCCTAATGAATTCAACATTTCCGTTTCATCATGCCCAGGTCCTATGTGCATTATCATTGGGTAACAGTTTGCCATTTTATAGTATCTGACAAGGAGAAATTTCTCATTCAGTAAGATATCTCTAGGACTGTCCTTTGTCCCTGTATGAACAAAAAACAATGGAGTCATGGATGATGATCAAGCTGCTTAGGTTCCCACTTTGCAATTCCTCTGCCAGAGGGTCCACTATTACAGAATTCAGCAACTCTGAACACATTTCAGGGGCAGCGAGAACTTTCAATTGGCACATTTAAACTGTGGGTTTACTAAAAACCTTCTCTAATTATCCAAAAAGCAAGAAAAATAATTCTTTCAGAAAAAAGCAATTACTTTAATATTGGGACTGGGAAAGGATCACTATTTTTCACTACTACCAGTAATCAGGGAATTTATTGTGAATGGATGGGTGACACCAGGAGAGGCAATCAACAAGAATGTGTTCACACAAGAGTAACTAAGTTTTCTCAGTAAACAAAGGACTTTTTTAAGGAAAAGAAAATCAAGTTAATGAGTAATTTCAATACTGTATGTGAAATATATCAAAGGGCAAAAAGAACCAAGAAGCATGTGGTTAGTGACCAATGAGGAAGCCAAACAAAGCAACTGTGTAAAAGAGCTTGAAATCTGGAATATCGTTCTTCCATTATTTAATGGGAGAGCACTAGAGCATACTTAGAATGCATTAGGGTTAAATAATTAAGTTGTCCTACCTCTTCAATTTCCTTAGTGAAGCATGATAGAAAAAGTGTATAAATTATGACACTTCAACATGTTAGATTTATTTTTACTGAAATTACACCATATATACATGCACATATATATGGGTAGAAAAGCTGCATATTTAAGCAAAACATGGGAATAGTTCTATATTAGTTGTCTTTGCTGGATTTACCCAAGTTATCTTAGCTTTAGACACCAAGAGATACTCCTCTGCCTATCCAAGTGAGCTGTTAACAGTTAAAAGCATTAACTTGCCCATGTTCCCTCCCTCCCACACTCTTCCAGACTCTACTATAGAGACAGTATTAATTGTCTTACAGATCTTACAATGAGTAAAAATTGCACACATTTAGTGTTTTAAGTAAATTCTTTTTAACAATTTCAGTAAATATGGGAAACAGCAAATAAGTGGTTAGTGAACAAAAATGGTATAAAGCAGCATTAATGCAGAATGAATGAGTCAATGCAGAAAGTCTGACCTCCAAAATAATGTTTGATAACATTACCTCTTTTATCTCATCTTTAGCTTGCTGCAATTTATCAGGTTTGTTGGCAAGTTGGAGCTTTGCTTCACCTTCACGTTTTTTTTGTAAAGTGACTTGAGCATCTTGCCACTTCTGCCAGCATTTCATTCGATGGTCAAACACAGCCTGCGACAACAGACAAATTTATTAAACAACTAGAATTGTTAGAGCTATCTAAATTCCCAGTAGGCAAAAATAATTCCAGGATAAAGCTGGAACTCAAAGAAACCTTAGTGTGTCTACCACATATTGCATTTCACTTGACATCATGCTTGCAGAGCTCAACACCTTCCACAAATAACAAGCTATTCAAGGACCCTTTTCAGACCAGACACTTCAGTGCTCCAAATCATTTTATGCCCCTCATTCTATCAAAAGACTACCAAAACAACCACTATGAAGTGCTCTATTATGTAGACAATTCTCTAAATGCAGATACTAGCAAACTGTTCATGCGTATGGATTACATGCCTTTTCAGCAACACATTTATGTTAGCAATGGCCTAAGGCAGCAGAAGTACACATATGAAAAAAAACAAAAAGAGGAAAAGAGAAACAAAGTAAAAAGAAAAATATATACTTCCAATAACCTGTCAAGTTCAAAGGTATTTCTGGATAGAATTCACAAATACCTGTTCTCATGTCTAAACCTAATCATGATGTGCAGCATAGCTTACACTTAATGTGAATATTTTCTTTAATGAGACGTAGATCCACAAATTGTGTTTTTTTCTTATTTAAAGACATTACTGGCTATCTATCAAATACAGACTACCAAATTATTTTCTTCAACATTTATGTATGCTTACTGTAACAGTGAGTAATACGAACTAAACAGATGCAGTATGCTTAGACACAGTAGAATACAGTATACCCAAATACTGTACACAGTCAGTATTGCTCAAAGTAGATTTGCATTTTCTCTGGATCTTACCACTCCATTCACATTTTTGATCACAGCTATTTTTATCACTGGAGTAAGTAATGAATGCTCTCATTTTACTCTGCTAGAACATGAGGCAAAAACTCAATTGCGTTACATGAGCAAATGCACACACTCATTTAGCCTAAACCAATAAGCTGAGGAATGTGACTTTAAACACTATATAAGTATTTTTCCTAGTAGTACTCACTTTTACTGCAGCAATAAGACGAATGTAGTCACTAAGTAGTTCTGAGAAGACATAAAAATCAGCAAAAACTTGTTCTTGATGCAACTGATCTATCTTCTCCTCAACCTCTGCAAGCTGAGACAAAGCTCTAGACAGAGCAGTGTGGTCCTCCGAGTTACCTAACATGGCAGCACTTTTAGCAAAGGCAGCAGTGTTGGCTGAAAGCTCTGAAACACAGGAGTAATGTTCAGTAAGATGTAGTTTATTTGTTGTATTATTCTGCAGCATAAATCAGTGGAGCAGAGGTTTAACTTCACCAACTGAAAAGAAGAAGCTAAAGATCATGGTATGATACACAAGGACATCACAATGAAACCACATTTAGGACAAAGACTCCTGTGCAAAAAACTGTCAATCAGTAAATGCTTTGCCAAGTCTGTTAATGTCATGCTTACTCTGTCTAGCAAAAGACATGAAAAAAAAAGTCACTTTAGTATTATCCAATTGCCTACTTCAGAGAAAATGCAAACGCATAAAACAAAAGGCAAGTCACCTACAGAGAAAATTCAGAACAATTCTAACAGGTTTACAGCACATCT
>WEKY01043605.1:0-10704 GCA_013390045.1 Picathartes gymnocephalus
AACTCTTGTCAGCTATTGTGAAGATATACATGGGTACAGTGTCCAACATCACTTGCCTTGCTGTAATTCCCCCTGCAGTGGATGATCTCAGCTGCAGCTTGACTTCTGTCGCAAAATGGTCCATATATACCTACTAAGGATGGCAGCTTACTCTCAGCTGTAAGTTTGATCAGATGACTGCAGTGTTGTTACACGTTAAACACAGAAAAGACCATTTTTAAAAAATCCTACAAACAATGATTTAGGGAAGGGACATTGAGTATATCGTAGTTGTGTTTAGGCCCCCTTTTTTTTCCCTACAGCCCTAATAAGACACTTAGTTAATAAGTAGTTGGTTTAACTTCTTGGATACGGAAAAAATCAAAACCTGGTGGCTAAATGGACTAAAAGGAAGAGCAGACTGAACCTACTCACTGCATTAATAAGCTGGATTGCTTTTTTGGTGGGAGTAGAGGAGCTTGTCTCTGACTTCACTGCACTCCACTATGGGCAGCAGCCTCTGAGTCATTGCCTTGAAGAGATAATGACTTATTTTAATTACCCTCAATGAACCCTGCATTTGCAGGAATGAGTCATAGCCTAATGCAATTTCATAATAATTATATAAAAAGTAGTTTAAAGTGATGCCTTGTAGCTTTGCCTACTTTATTCATTCTCCAGGGTGACTGGAGAACATGATTCATTTTAAATGAGCTAGTATATATTATTTACTAGTAATAATTACTTCTGTTATTTATAGACAGAGAGTGTGCATGGCTCTATACAGATTGACATTATGATATGGTTCATAAGCCCAAGGGCATGCAGCACATGGGTGCAGACATCAGAGTGATTAAAAATATGGTGGGTGAGATAGGTGCTATGATAAGCAGACAGAGGAGCTCTCTGAAGAGTGTTTTGCTTACCTTTTAATGAATAATGTGGGGTCAGGTTAAGTGCTTCCAATCGTGTGCAGGGGTAATGGCCAGGGGAGTGCATAGAGCAGAAAGGGAAAGAGCACTGTTTGAAATAAGGTGTGTAAGAACAGTAGGCAAAGAATTCGAACCACATTTCCTTCTCTTTTATCACTGGGAAACACCATTTTCTCACAGTTGCAGGATTTTGTGGAGCATCATCAGGTTGAGCAAAGCTGGAAAGGATTCCAAGAACCTGCTAATTGGAGAGCATGCTTGTTTTCCATTTGGTACTGGGAAGGACATCTATTATTAAGCAACTGATTAGTCAGTTCTCTGGTAACAATGTGCCATTAGAAGGAGGCATAACATTGTACAAGGTTTACCCTTTAACGTGCTCACTAGGGATTTTTGCCTTACACTTTTGAAGGAAAGTGAGGGAATTATCACACAGCACTGCAGCATATCTGTTTGGATAAAAGTGTGCAATTCCTATAAAGGGCCCTGTTGCCAGGTAGAAAAGACTGGAAAGTTGGGGTGGGGCTTTTTTGAAGTGCAGAGAGCTAGTTTAGGCGTGTTTGTGCGCTGCCGGGGAGGAGCTCATTTATGAAAAAGGAATTTTCTTTGTTTTCTATCCAGTTGCCCATGGCCTTGGGCTACCTTCCTTGGGTGGTGCCCATCTACTTACCATAACAAGGCTTGGTCTTCTTGCTCTGCTGGTGTTTGCTTGCCCAACACCCTTAGCAAAGATAAAGACTTTAGGGAAAGTTTGGTTAAGAAAGTTACTGTAGATTACTCATATCTGCAACTAAACCTGATGAATGTCCTTTTCACTATCAAAATGAAGTAAATACTGACATTATCCCAGGGTGGTTTGAAAGCCCTGGTGTCATAATGGTCTCTTTAGGAGAGGGAGAATCAAGGCAAGAGGTAACGTAAATAGTACAAGCTCACACAGAAATCCTGGCTCTGCATAAAGATGACTATCCATATGGGTTCAGTCACAGGCAAAGTATCCTAACCACAGGGTCATTCTTGCTCCTGTGCAAACAAACAGCTTGCTTTCATTTCTTTCTTGTCAGTAGTTATGATGCACAGCTCACGCACAAACGTTAGTGGCAGAGGATTTGTTGTAAGAAATGTGTTTGGAGCGGAGACTTGAAAGATGAACAAGTCACTGGGTTAACAGCAAAGAAAAGCTTTTCCATTTATTTGAAGTATATTATTGCTCAGTATGTCGATATTACTTCTGAAAGGATTAGTTGGAGATGGGAGGTTTAAACTGTGAATCAAAATGCATGCAGGTGTTGTGAGAAACAGGAATGAACCGACTACTTTTTAAATCATTCTGTCCATCTGCATACCATTATCATGAAGTATGTCATCTTCCTTGGAATTAATCAGGAATATTTCTGAATCCTTTATTACCATGGTGCCTCTGCAATAGACATGGCATAAGAAAACACAGGGAAAGTTTCCAAAAGGGTTTGGCCTAAGAGTCGGCAACTGGTTATGGTTGTGGTTCCAGATTTTTCATTTTGTTGTGAATCCTTGAAGAGTATGTTGATGAGGAGTGTCTCTTCCTGTGCTGAGATCAGTGAGCACAGTAATATATACAGTTATGTGGCATGATATATGTTATATATCTCTGGCAGAAGGATTTCTACTGAGCGTTTACTGAGTGGGATGGTGTGTCATACTATTTAACTCACATCTGACCTGACTAATTTGGCCATAAATTTCTTGTCTGCAAAGATATTCTTTTTTCTTCCTTGAAAGTGACATTCAGGGATATAGAGAAATGGCAAAGACTGGATTGCCAGTGGCAAACACTATTGTTTTTAAATCGCATCCGAACTTCAGGGAAGATCAATATTACAGCATGGAAAAGTATTTTCTTGCTAAGTTTGCATGCTGTCCCTGCAGTTTCTGTCAGAGCAAGTTAAAATTGCTGCCTGAGTTGTCCTCTGCCCCTCCCCATGTCCTGGCTACTATATTTGATACATGTTCTTTTCTGAGTGTTAACAGAAAACATTGCAGGAATGCTTGTAATAAAGATGCTTGACACATCAAATTAACCTGCATATACCCAGCCCTGTTTTTGAACTGTTTGCTCCTGTAAGGGGGGCTGTGGCCACTGGCGCCTGTGGCCGGATGACAGCTCAGTTATACAACAGCAGAACAACAAAGTTGACTCCTGAGGAGCCTGGTGCTTTGTTCTACAAAGACTGGGGGGAAAGAAGCAGCTGCTCTGCTGCTTCCGTGCAATAGCTCCATTGTAAGGTAGACAATACTTGGACACAAAGCACACATAACATTTGAAGCCTAGGGGTCCAACATCACTCTCTTACTTTCACTGTAGGAAGTATGTGACATGCTTGTAAAAAGAGGCACACACTACAGGCAAAAGCTAATTGTGCAGAAAAGTTGGGCTGATGTGTAAATAACTTCATTGACAATGTTTTTTGCTCTGCTTTTAGAACTTTCTACAGACATTGAGTACTAAATCTATGCATGTGAGAGTGGCTAACCCACAGTACTGAGCAGATGCAGCCATTTCTAAAAGAATTACCTCTCCTTTTTCCTTACTATAAACTGGAAAAAAAAATCTGCAGAGGTGGAGATGAACTAGAAGAGGTCATGGAGGGAAGAAATGTCATTGAGTTTTCTGAGGATATTCTTGAATTATATCTAATATTCTACTGCAATGATCCAAAAGGAAGCATCTGCCAGAAACAGGGCTTACAAATGTTTTCAGAAAAGTGTAGCACATCTAATTTTAACTGCTGTGAATAAAGTGCTTGAAAACTGAAGCCTGAATATATTTGTCCATTTGCTTGCCTTGGCTGAAGACAAAAGGTTGATTGGAATACTTAGGAATAAATTATGAATGAATATTTTTGTTAGCAAATGCCATTTCATCACTGCTAAAGCAGCATCACAACGCAATATTGGCACTGTCAAAGTTAAAGAAAGATGCAAAGAGTTAGAGATGTAAAGTAAGAGAAAAAAACTTTGCTTCTCCTAATCTAAAGAGACCCAAAAGTAAAGAGAGCCAGCATTTGTAACAAGCTTACCCACATGTTACAAATTTCAAACTGAAAATAGGCTTTCTGAAGCAAATGTGATTGTGAAAATGGATGAAGGGAATTGTTTTCAATCTGTGCTTTCATGGAATTGGAGGATTGTTTTGGATTAATGTGCTGGTTTTGATAGTATGGATATTTGAACTGGACCAGTCCTCTAAAATGCTGAAATTCTGCTATCTCTGAGAACATCAAATATGCTGGTAAGGGCAAAGCATAAGGTATCAAGATGGGGAGAAGCTGTGAGAACAGAAAATACATCTTCCAGGGTGACCCGTTCCCCCAGTTTCATGGCAGCTTGCACTGCAGCTTGTCTTGTGCACTTGGACTTCTCTGTCACAGCCCTGGCTCACACTTCTCCCAAAGGTCCTGCTGCAGGACACTGTGGTGCTGTGGGGCGAGTTAGAGCAATGCAAAACTGGAGCATCAAAATGGAATGTAAAGATGATGATGTGTTCAGTCAGTGGAATCTGACTGGTTTGAATCTAGAGTTTGTTCTTAAACTCTTAGTTTTGGAAATCTTTGGAGTCTGGCACGCTGTTCTGTGTCGGTTCAGCTTTTGCTCTGGCGCCCCTTGTTCAAGGTTCGTAACGGCATGTCCTTCCTCGCTGTTTGCCCAGGTGGAACATTTACATTGACCTTGGGCAAGTTACAGAGTGACTTAAACACTTCCAGTTTCCCCAGAAAACTATTTCTGGTACAGAGGTTGCTCCTGAGGTCATTATAAACAGGGCTGGGCTGTGCAAGTGCCTGGACAATTAAGAGTATCTTTTTATGAGAACTCAGAGTACTCCTTTAGAAGAATGTTTGCCTTGTCTGATGACTACCTCAAAAACAGGCAGGTAGAAGGAAAAGCAAAAGGCACAACACTTCAAAACATGAAGAATTACATCACTGTAAACATCAAACATCCAGAGAGAACATAGTACTGTAATGTCATGAATCATTTGAATAAAATCAAAACCTCTCCCTGAACCCAGGGGGATGACTCCTCAACATGATTCCTTACACAAACAGTTGCAGGAGGAAACCCTCCTGGTCAAGTCTCTCTATCTAATGACAGGTTCTTTGTGTTAATACAGGGAACTGAGTTTCTCTAGATATTTTCAGCAGCTGTCATTTAAAAACCTGCCTGTCAATTAAAAAAAAAAAAAGACATTAGTTTTGAGTAGTTTTTTGAGGGTTTTAAGTTTTTTCTCTGCTTTTTTCTGCTCCCTTTCCCCCTTTACCTTCACTTAGGACATGAACTGTGTATTAGATTTGCATCATACCCAAGAAGGACAATGAAACTGTTTTACTGTAAGATCTGTCAAGGTGAGAATCAAGCAGCTTGGTTTCTCATGTTTGACTGAAATGCCTAACTAGAAGGCTGTGGCCAACTTCAGTCAAGTTCCTAGATGGTTCCCCTTGTTTGGTTACTACCTGCTGTTTAAGAAAAATGATGAGGCCTGTTGGCTCAGTCATTATGGTGGATTTTGTTCACTGACTTGATATGAGGAACATGTATATCAATAGAAAATCACTCAGGCCTTATGTTGCTTCAGACAATAGTCAGGATGTGAACACAAAGTTCTTGGAGGTGAAAGGAAAATGCTTTATCCTGCCTCTTCAGCCGTCCCTCCACGGACTGACAGGAAATCAAAGTATGCAACACCCTCCTGCAGAGGGGCCCTTATGTTTGGAAGGGACAAAGAAATAGAAAATATTATCTGTAACATACACTACTGGTTAAGCACACACTAGATTTTCCACGTAGATGTTCAGTAAGACCTTAAGATGCATTGCAAAGTTCAAAGTTGATTTGCCCCATCCCACCACTTTTCTAATTATGCTTCTCAGAAAATAGGCCGTTCAATTGCACTTTTTTTGTGCAAAAGCATGGTAAAGTACTAACTGAGTTAAAATCTTTCAGAACCAGCCCAACAAGCAGTTAATTTTGAAAGCTCCCCTCCTAACATTTCAAAACAGCTAAAAAAATTGTACCTCAAATATGACTAATCCTGAAATCCATGGAATGATTGGAATATTCCATCGTAGGAGTAAATCTTGTGAGATTATCTCTTTCATGTGAGAGGCCAGTTCTAACAGCTACAAAATAAATCCCTCCTGTTCCCTGGGTTGCTCTGTTAATTTGTGTGCCAATGGCAAGGGAAAGGATGCACAGTCTGGTTCTTGCAGGACAGTTTGGTATAGTTGTTGAGGAAACATTTTGCCAATGGTGCTTCCTCTGGGCAAAAAGACAAGTCTGAGCTGTAGCTACAATAACCCTGCTGGAGAAGAGCCTGGGATGGGGATTACAGGTTTTAAAGTCAAAGTGTGTCTGTTGCAGGTTTTTAAGTTTTCATGAAAATCGCAAATTAAGTGACTTGTAAGAAGATATTTTCTTGGTGACAGCTGCTTAAAAATTTTGCAGTTGTTTGTGCTTCTTATCACATGGTCTTGACAAACGCCAGCTGTGCTTGTCCTGGGGCTGCATGTCACTCTGCATATAAACTGTACATGGAGAGCAGCACTGGACCTCTGGTTCAAGTGCCAGGTTTGCTGTGCACCATAAAGTTTGAATGGCATTGTGTGGGGGGGACCTGAGGCAAATATATCCTCACATATCCTCACAACCCAAATTCACTGCTCCCTTAGTCAGTCTTCTCTGCAGCCCTTGCTGGGTCTGGCAAGACCACAGATGACGTCTTTGTATTTCTCTGTCACCTTATTACCCTTCTGGATGGAAACTGAAAATAGTGTTATAACTACTAGCTTTACACACAGGGCTCATTTGGAAGTGAGTGGAACACATCCAACTTTTGTTTTCCTGGATGTTCACCAGATAACAACCTCGCTGTGGCTGTGTCTGGAATATTTTTGTCTCAGAGCTCAGAGGCCTGGAGATGAATGGCTCTGTATGTTATTACAGTTTTACTGGGCCATTAAACATTACTCCCAGTAAAAATATCAAAATTCTACATTGCAGCCTTCACCCCCATAATTATATTTGCATTTTGTTTAGCCCAAAGAGAACAGGGGTTACTTTCTGTAGTAATGTGGGGTTCTTTTCTTGAGAAAACTCGAGGGAAACCTCACCAACATGCATGGGAGAGGTTTGTATTTACCCTGGTCTATTTGTCTGTACTCTCTTATTTTAACCAATGTTGAGACTAATTTAATTTTATAAGTATTCTCATGGTATCATCAAATTAATGCAGCCTGTCAGCTGATAAATTGTACCTTTCATTGGACATACTGCTAATTGGTAAAGAGTGATGCTTAAGCAGCATGTCAAAGCAGGTCTGACACCACAGATCCATGAATCCATGTAGTCTCTCAACCTGCAAAATAGTTTATAAGAGAAAGGGTTTGATTTCCATACTATTTATATTTGTGTTGAACAAAGTCATTCTCCCAGGGACCTCTGAATTTAAGGATAAACATTTAAGGATAAGACGAAGTTGGACCAGATATACACTGCATCAAAACCCCTTGGTTAGTGCCAACATGCCACATTAAATCCCATAAACCCATGGAAAATACATGTCTGGCTTACAAAGCCTGTCTCAGGGAGAGGAGTCTGTTTTGGTTTTATATAAGCAGCCATTCCCACTGGATTAGTTCTTTGCGTAATGGGTTCAAAATGGAAGCAAGGAATTTAGCTCCAGAAATTCTGTCTGAGGAACACTTTCTTACCTTAGAGGTTACAGAATATAATTAATAGTAAATAATCTTTTTACAGATTACCCTTAGGTGTCCTGCTTGCATTGCCAGCTGCCTGTGGAGGGGTAGCTGATTAGTGAAGAGGGACTACTGTTTATTCCCTCATTCCTTGTGGTAGACCAGGATCCTGAACTGCTACTCTTGATCGATTTGTTCTGACAGTGCATGGAAATTACAGCACAGACTTTTCTAGGGCATTCTCCTGTTTCAAAAAAAGCATTTTAATAGCTTGATTGGTCTCCATGACTGTGGATATATCCTGGTAATTGGCTGCTGTGCTCCCAAAAATTGCATTCTAATGTTCCACTGTATGCAATTGACTGAGAAATACTGTATAAATTGGAAAGGTAATTGGATTAACTTCAAAATGACAGTGATTAAGATCCTAGCCAGGGTTCTGGAGCCTCTCTTTTAGCAACAACTTCCTTTATGACTCAAAGGAAATCAGTAAAGGTTAGGCGTCTCCATACCCTTGAAGAGCTGGCCTTCAGTTTCTCTGTGCACCCTGCAAAGAAGAGGCCACAGCACAAATTCATTGCACCAGCTCTCTAAGAGCACTTGTCTGGGAGGACTGTGCTCACATCCTGAAGTGACAGAGCGTATTTGCTCCAACAATCAGTGGGTGAAATTGGGCTAAATGCAACACAAATCCCAGCTTTTCTGGTCTGTTCCACATGGTTTGAGAGAAGCAGGGAGAAGCAAGAGAGGCTGAACCAGAACAGTTCCTGCTGGTTTGGAGTGACGTAGTTTATGAGGAATATCCTCAAAGGCAGAAGATTTGGTTATACATTGGCACAGGTAGGGACAAGAAGACACAGTCCTAAGTTGTGCCAGGGGAGGTTTAGGCTGGACATTAGGAAAAAGTTCTTCATAGAAAACGTGATTGCACTGGAATGGGCTGCTTAGGGATGTGGTGGAGTCACTGTCCCTGGAGGTGTCTAAGGAAAGACTGGATGTGGCACTCAGTGTCCTAGCTGACAAGGTGGTGTTAGGTCACAGGTTGGACTCAATGATCTCAAAGGTCTTTTCCAACCTAGTTGATTCTGTGTGACTCTGTGGCTCTGTGACTGCCCTTTGGCTGCTGCAACCTGTACCAAAGCCAGTTCTAGAGCAGTCTCCACCTGTGAGCACCCCTGTGTCTAAAAGTCCTTGCTCAGGAGCTATTGCCCTCTGTGCACCTGCTTGAAGTGATTACTGGCTGCTTTGCAGAGCACAAAGACTTCAAACTGTCATAGAAATAGCCAAACATGCAAACTCTGAACAAATGCTGGGTCAACTAATTCCTAATCCATCTCTTATGCAAGATGTATCTATTTCGTGTGATCTGATATGTTAAAAAAAAAAGCAAGCCACCAGCTACCATTCACCAAGAAGTCTGTTGTCCTAGAATTGGCTGCTGCTGACAGCACAGCAGCCACCCATGGCCACAAAGTGATTAACTACTTGTTTATCTCCTCTCTGAGACATTTAAGACTCAATGCATTTTCTTTTGTACTGCTGTGTGTCTGCAGTGTGTCAAGTGGCTGGGCAGGAAAGGGCTTACATAAGGTTATTAGAGGATTGGGTAACACTAAGCTACAATTTCTCTTAGGAAGACACAGCAAGATACAGCAAGGGTGCTGTCTATCGCAGTGCCTTCTTCCCTAGGTCATGGCCAGGTGTGGCAGGTCAAAAGAATGAGGAACACACTGACAAAGTGCTGTGGAATTTTTTGTGTATGTGGGAGGGGAGTTGTATTTGTTTGGGTGGGGTTTTGTTTTGTTGGTTTTTTGTTTTGTTTTGTTTTACTGGATAGTGGGGGAAGTCAACATAACTGCATGAGGAAATATAACAATGAGAACCTATCATTCATTCTGTGAAATTTGCCTGGTCTGACAGTGTTTCTGTGAAATGACACCAGTGCTCACAGGAATATAGCCTATGTTGTTTTTGTTTGATTTCTGCAATCTATCCAAAAAGAACTACCAATCACATGTTACAATGTTGTGCTTTACAATGTACTGCATAGGTAATCTTTCCAAAGAAATCACCAGTAAATTAGCTTGATTTTTTATAAATCAATATTGCCTTACTGTATCCAGATCATTTATAGTACATAAAGATAAGCATTTGCAAACTCAAGGCATTTAATTGCTGATCAGTGTTCCAGCCTCGTGTCAATGAATTTATGAGTTAACTGTCAGTGAGAGCTGAGTGCTGCTTTCATTTCCAATCAAGGAGGTTATGTTTGGCAGGCATCATAGTTCTGTTATGTTCAGCCAATGAATACTTTTGTACAAACCTGTACAAAGTAGAGTAGAATATGGAAATAATGTTTTGAAGTAGCAAGGTCTGCCTAGAACAGTCTGGAATATGAGAAAAGGTGAAAAATTAGTTGGTCAAGTTACTTTTTGGATCACAGATGCCTAGGTACCTCAGTTTAATATGGTAGCACTTAATGATTAACACAAAGAACAAATAACTTTCCTCAATTCATCCACCCTGCTTGGATTTCTAAACTTCTGTGGAAATGACCACATGCACACATGGGCTCCTATAACAGCAAGCTTTGAGGTTTATTAAAAACCAGAATTCATCCGTCTTGTGCCAAACCTTTGGTAAGGACCATGAAAAAGGCTTTTTAGATACTTCAGTCAGCTTTTCCAGTAATGTATGTCTGGGCAAACTTTTGCTCTGTCTTGCTTTTTCTCATACTTTTGTTGACCTTCACTTAACTCAGAGGCTTGGTTTTCTGAAGGTATATTTGAATATCTGCTTCCACTGTCTTTCATCCCATAGGGATTACAGAGATTAGAAGAACTGTGATATCAACAGAAGATTTGCAATGTCAGGTTTTTGGAAACGAAATTATATGATCATTCAAGGTATTTTGCTGAACTGATACCACTTGTAAGATGTATCAAGTACAGTCATGTACGTGTGGGTACTGGAGGGTATACATTGCTATTTGGGTCAAAGTTGTTTTAACTTTACCATCTCTTGGTTTTCACACGTTGATTTTTTTTTTTTTTTTTTTTTTT
>WEKY01043605.1:10750-45412 GCA_013390045.1 Picathartes gymnocephalus
TTGGGTTTTATTTTATTTAAGGGCAAGCATTCTAAGTGCTCCATAAATCGCAGAATATTCTGAGTGGAAAGGGATCCATAAGGACCATCTGTTTCAAACTGAAACCTGAAACCACTAATTTCTACTCCCTGTTGATTTCTTTTGTACCTATTGGCATCTTTTAGCTACTCTGGATCACAATTTCTCCATTGGTAAAATATGATCGAGAGGAAAAACAGAAAGTTGACACTGTAATTTTTATTATTGCTGCTAAATTGGTTAGATCTGAGGATTTCTATGTTACTGATATGGCTGATGTGAACAATCATAAGCATTTATCTTCAAACTTAACACACTGCAGAACACCTTGGAAGTTCCAGATTCACAATTTCCTTCATGCCTGCAACAACCCCAAAAAACAAATAAACAAAAAACCCCAACAAAACAAACAAAAAAGCCCCAACAATTAAAAATTAAATTACATTAAATAAAAATCCAGTTGAGATAAAATTTTTGGTGTGCCACTAGGGAAAAGCCCTGAAGAAATCTGCCCTGGCTTTCACAACACACCTGAGAATGAGTCACTGTGCTTTGATAATCTTGTATTACCAAGATATTTTCTTTTTAATTACAACAACTGAATATATTTAAAAGAAAGCTACATCTGCCAGGTCTTCTGTTCCTTGGCAGAATTTAGTAACAAGTGTTCTACATCGTTGGCTCTCAGAATGATTCCTGGATGCTTGGTTGTAGTCCCTCCAAAGCCAACAGTGTCCCAGTGTAGGACAAATCCCAGGGAAGCAAGACCAGGACTGGTCTGGCTCCTTCCTTTCCTGCTGAAGACCCTCACCTGGTGCTTTTACCTCACCCAATTTGGCTCACATGGGGCTTCAAGGGAGATTCCCAAAAAAGGCCACTAATTGAATGTCTGCTCTTTTCATAGGCTTGCTGTAGTCTTAACAAAGTATGCCTAAAAATAGTAAAAATAACAATAACAGTCATATTTTGTATGTGTGCCATCAACCCTAAGGACATGAAAGCCAGGCACCCATTGTGCTGACTTAATGACTGTTATAATGATTGGCATGAGAAAGGAACATCACAGTTCCTTTGATACTTCAGGGAACAAAGGCACACTTTTCATCCCCGAGTTTACTTACAAGTCTAAAGGATGAGACTGAACACTGCAAAGAGTTGGCAGTGTCAGTGTGGGGGCAGGGTGAAAGGGAGAAACCCACAGCTTTTATTTCCACATGTAAATAAGGCTTGTTTTTATTAATTCTCCTCTATGAGTTGAACCATATGCTGTAGCACTGTATCACTTCAGAGTGATGTTGTTTCAAAAGAAAAAAAAGGTATTTTCCAGGTTTAATGCACTCATAAAGATATTACCACAAAAAATATTACCTCCTTCTGAAATGCATGCCTCAGGAAGCAAACATTTATGATCCCTGATGGTAGAAATGTGCCTACTAGTACTGGCATGTTCTGCTTTCCCCTGTCTTTTTTTGGATATTTTCCATTTTTTGTTTTGTCCTTCTTGTGGCTACGGGTGCAACCTCATTCTAACACTGGTCTGCCTCATCATGCCTCTTTGGATGAACTTACAAGAGAGCTTCAAATCTCAGCATGCTCCAGCTCTTGGATTATGCCAGCATCCATTTGAATTGAGGCAGTCAGGCACGGCCCTGGGGCTTTGGGCACAGTCTAGACCTAAGATGCAGTAATGAGCTAGGACAGGGAGGATGTCACGGCTATGAAACTCCAAAATGGTATAAGATGTAAGTGGAAATGGATGAGGAGTAGGCTGCAGGTCAGCTGTTGCAAAATATGTAACCAGATTGACTGCTCAGCTTATTTCAAAACACTGGGTTCCCCTATTAGACTTGAAAAATAATTAAGCACAGAAATCTGTTCTGTTTTCTAGAAATGGAAAGGAACTGGAATATCAGCAAGTTTAGTGTCCTTAATAAAAAGAGAACTGCCATTATTTTGAGCAGAAGATATTAGCTATGATATTTGACTTGTTTCCCAAAAGAAACAAAAATGTATTTTAATGGCTACCGTTATTTCCATATTTTACTGCATTTTCTTTTTCAGTTGCCTCAAGGTTTTATTCTTTGCAGTACTTGTAGGGCATTGGTAAATGGAATTAGCAGATCACAGCTCTATTGCTGATTTAGCACATCAGAAAAAAAATATTACCAAGTAAAGATGAAGTGTATTGTTTAATTACAGCAACATTGGATTGCTTCAGTTAATCACTGAGTGAACGTACTCTAAAGCTTTTAAATCTAAGGTATGCAGTAATTTTCAATAACCCCACCATGGAAAGAGCTTCCAAATTACCGTAACTTAGAGAGCATACAGCCTGGCTACAACAGACTCGAATCACCTGCAGCTTGTGTGTACCCTCATCAGCTGCTTGAGTCCAAGTGCATCTCACCAATATTTAGCCATTAGGCCGTGAAGGCAACAGTTCTTCAATACATGTATTGAGACCAAGCCTCTTTAGCATAATGACTTGATAAATGAGAAGCCCTATCCAGTATTCCCAACACCACCCAGGGTCAGCATGGTGGGATAGGGACATTCCACACTGGGCAGATATCCTTTCTACCCCTGCAAGCAGCAGCATAAGCATACCAGCATTTGTTTGAGAATTAATTTCCAAATTAAGTCACATAACTTGAATATAACTTTCCAATTGTTTTTAACCTTCCAAAAAAAAAAAGCCCTCACTTAGATGCTATTTATTCTTAATGTTTTAATGGTGAGTTTTAGCAAGGAGAGACTAAGGTATGACCTCTGGTATTTATTGCCATTTATGGTGACTTTTAGGAGAGATCTATCTTTTGGACAGAAAACAAAATGAAATAATGCTGTACCAAGACATTTTTCCCACCTTATCTCTTTTTCTAAAATTCCATTTGACCATTTGCTATTACAGTCTGAATATGTTTATTGCTGATTAAAATAATTTAATGTGAACATTTAAATTATAATCCCTTTAAGCCCCTTTTAAAAGAAGGGAATGTAGAATTGCAGCAGTCTGCTCTTAGGTGTTTATGACTGTCTTCCTGTTTAGTGTTTGCATTTCAGTATCTCAGAAGGAGAACACTGGAGAGTAAGTTTATGGAATATCCAGCCTAAAGACTGTACTTCTTGCTAGGGTTGCTTCAGGGCATTTTGAAAAATAATACAATGTCATACTGTGCCAGAGAGTTTCCTGATCCTGACCACTGAGAACTGCTGATATCATTGTGTTACTGGAATAGGAATTGTGGCAAAAGGCATTGAGGAACCTCTCTGGTACTAGTCCCTGTTCTGCAGAAGTGCTGGACATGGATTCTTCTGGCTTCATGTCCTGTGTCCACCTGACCTTGACTTCCCTTTTTTTAGGGCCCAAACAAGGCAAACTGCCCCATCTTTTGATCTGTATTTTTAACTTCACAGCTAGTCTTTGATTTCCATTCTGGATGTGTCAAATAATTTCTACCTTCTTCTTTCCTTCCTTTCCTGTGTTTTTATTTGAGATAGAAAAGAGTATTGTGTGCATCTCTGGGATATCTAATATTGGAAGGACACTGACTTGTTGGAGTGAGTCCAGAGAAGGGCCACTAATTTGATCAGAGGGATGGAGCAGCTCCCCTATAAGGAAAGGCTGAGAGAATTGGGTTTGTTCAGCCTGGAAAAGCTAAGTCTTTGGGGTGACCTAACTGGGGCTTTCCAGTACCAGAAAGGACCCTACAAGAAAGTTGGAGAAGGGCTTTTTACAAGGGCATGTAGTGACAGGACAAAAGGGGGTGGTTTCAAACTGAAAGAGATAAGATTTAGATCAGATCTTTTTACTATGCAGATGGTGAACCACTGAAATAAGTTGTCCAGGGAATTTGTGGATGTGGATCCCTGGAAGTGCCCAAGGGTGGGTTTGATGGAGCTCTGAGAAACCTGGTCTAGTGAAAGGTGTCCCTGCCCACGGCAGGGGGCTGGAACTAGCTGATCTTTCAGGTCCCTTCCAACCCACTCCATCCTATGATGCTATCATTCTGTGATATCTGGAATAAATAACAATATCACAAGAATGCTTGCGCAGCATCCTTGAAAAAATCATGCCTTTGGTAGTCAGCCGGAGGAAGAGAAGGCGCGTTCAGGAGTTCCAGCCCTTGCTGGTGACCAGCGCGTCCCTGTGATCCCGCAGACCCGAGGCGGGGTCCCGGGACACGGGAGCGGCGCGGGCGGGGGGCGCAGTCCCGGCAGCCGCCGGCAGGGGGCAGGAGCAAATCGCCCGCAGCCCCCGGGACGCGGCGACAGCCACCCTCCCTGCCCGAGCCACGGCGGGCCCGGCGGGATCCCGGCGCCAAACCCAGCCCCGGACAAGGTGTCCGGGGACGATGCACTGCTGCAGAGCAGCCTGACGGAGCACCAGGAGCTGTGATTGCTAAAAGGTCTCTCTGTTTTTACTAAACGGCCTCGTTTCTGTGACCTTCAGGAAAGCCTATTGTCAGAATTAAACCAGAAAAAGAGGATCGAAAACATCTTCCTTGCAGAAACTGGTGTCTCCTTTTCAATCCCCACCTTCATCTTCTGCTTGTCATCCCCTTTGTGCAAAGATTGATCGTGATGGCATGACGTGACACTAAATGGGGAATGAGTGGAATCTCTCCCAAATGAGGTTTGGCTCTTTATTTTCCCAGTGTATCATCATGTGCCCACTTTCTAAAAAGCAACCCACAGCAGTGATGTGTATTGCTGTCACTGTGATGAGTAAGACCAGGAGAGAAAGCACAGGGCTGAAAATAATTTGCAGAACTGTAAAAATATAGGCTTACAGTACTAACTGAGCCAAAATCATGCTGAGTAATAAAAGACATACCAGATGCTGTAAACAGCCTCCTTTTAACATTTGCAATAAATAATATTAAAAAACCCCAGCTGATATTAATCAAATGCTACTAAGTGCTTGCAAAGGCTGTGGAGCAGAAAGCTCCCTCAGAGTGAACTTTTCCACTTTGCAGTTTGGGGGTTTGCCTTGTGCTAACACCCGGAGCAGCCAGCATCAACTGTCTGCGGGGCGTGGCGCCAGGCTACCAAAGATGTCCCCGAGGGCAGTCAGGGTACAGGCAGACTGCCCACTTGTGTGTGGCACTGCCAGCAACCCCTCCAGGGTCAGCCAGGACAGTGTCTGGGCAGCTTGGCACCAGAGCAGAGTTGTCCCAGCGGAGATCCAGCTTCTCTGGCTCTGGATGTGCATGGCCTGGCTGACCTCCTAAGCCCACAGTGTCCAGGGGGTTGAAGGGCTGGGGGTTGCTGCAATGTCATGTTTACAGTATTGTGGTAACCTACTCAAGATTTAACCAGTGAGGCTATAATTGTGGCAGGAAAACTCAGAGCAGGTCATTACACTTGTAGTTTGCAAGGCCTCAATTCAGCTTTTGTAGGGGAAAATAAAAATAGAGCTGCTGCCATGAGTACTACTGAGCAAGACAAAAACCAGTGGCTGGCTAGAGATTGCCCATGAGCTTTATTTTTAAGAGGGTTAGCAACCCTGTGATATTGTTCGCACGCTGTGCTGATATTTAGTCGTTTCTGATACAAGAAGTGACAGTTTCAGCAGCTCGGGGTGATGTAGCCTGACCCTCTCTGTTTATGCCTCACCACTTTCCTTGTGGAGGACTTTGCTTTTTCTTTGCTTTGCCACTCTGAATTGCTTCCTCTTGACTGTTTATTGAGGTTGGAAAGGCTATCCTTATTGCTTTATGTACTGAAATATAACCTCTTATTCTCTGCCTGTTCTTTTACTCACACTTTCTCTTCACCAAATGGAGGTGAGAGGTACCAATCTGTTTATAGCCACTCACTTCTCCGATTCCATAGTTTATTATTTACTTTTAAAAAGTCTGTGTATACATGTGCAGAAAATACTGAGAAATTGCATGGCAAGGGACAAGAGCCACAGCTTGGAGTGGCATTACCTGGGTCTGCATCTGTTTATTGCCAGGCCCCTGGCAGGTGAGATTTAAGAACACCCTTAACTTGTGTGTTGTTAACAGGGGGTCGCTGGGGTCTCTGCATTGCCATCAGTTTGCTCCAGATGAAATAAAGCCACAGGTCACATCCTACCCACCCTGCTGTGTACAGGAGCATATATTGTGCACTCGCAAAAATACTGAAAAAAAGAAGGTCACAGAAGCCAGGACTGAAGATTTTCCTGCTGCGGGTACCCAGAGGCACAGCGAGAACTTTGGCAGCAGAGAGCCGAGCGGAGGAGCCTTCTGGAATGGGAACCGTCTGGTAGCACGGGAATTGTCTTTGGCGCACCCCTCGGTGAACTACAGCCAGGCATTCCGGTGTCGGCGAGAGGAAAGTGGAGATGGGTCCGTGCTCCCTGTGGCTGAGCAGCTGGGAGGCACGGCGGGAGGCAGCGGCGTGGGGCTGGCGGCTGCTGGAGCGTGTTTGTCCTGGGCTCGGGGGCGCTGCAAGGGCGGCTCTGCTCGCAAGCTGCAAAAACAACCGGCCGGCCCATTATGGCTGTTGTTGTTGGAGACGCTGCGAAAATGGGATGCGTCCATTTCGGCACTTAAAAGCATTAGCGATCTTCATAATTCACCTCACTGTTCTTGCTGACAAGATTAATTTTCGAAGGATTGGGCATGGTTGTGTTAGATTCTGTAAATATCGGAAACTTGCCAGATTCTGTAAATATCAGAAATCATTTCCCAGAAATATTTTTTTTCCCCTCCAAGCTAGTTGGTTAAAGATGGCATAAATTACACTCTTATTGCTTTAATAAGCAGGGTATTAACAGACATTGTGATACAATAGCAACACTTTACACAGAGGTTCAATTTATGATTATGCCATACTGTTTTATAATGACCTGAAATTCTATATTGAAGAGGAACACACATTGTTTTAATTATCTTGATGATACAACAGCTTTATAAAACTTGCTACAGGCTCATCAGTTCAGATGCAGGTATGATTCATACTAGGCATAAGAAAATTACTTAGGAATATAATGTCACCATTGATAATAATAATTGTTCATATACTCTTTAAACACAGTAAAAAGAGCATATATTGTTTAATGTTGCCAGCACCAGGGGATTTCCACTTCTCCCAAGTGGATAGAACAGTTCTTTACAGTTTCCCCATGCATCTGCCTGACTCAACACCAGCAAGCCTACCTCTGCAGGTGATAGCTCAGCTGCCAAACCTGTCATGTGTCATTGCACAACCTTCCTTGTCCGCCTGCACAGAGTTGTGGCATATGGCTAAGTGCTGCAATAGTGCAGCTAGGTTAGTTCACAACCAAGAAAGACTGCTGTCTCTTTGTCTTTGGAGGCTCCATGAACAACTGGGACACCTCAGGAATGGTGCAGGTTGATCTCTGGATAAAAGTGGTTTTTTCCCCTCTTTATGTTCCAAGATATTATAATAGTTTTGATTGTACTTGAACGCCTGCTTGACCAGCAGACGTGGCCTTCAGGATTCTTACTGTAGAATATGGCTCTTTGTCTTTATTATGAGTTTGGTTTAATTAGAAACTGACTGTAATATTCTCTTCAGTTGCACCCCTAGTTTCTCTCATCTGAAGCTGTTCCTGTGGAGTGCTTCCCAAGGCCATATCTGCAGACCCTGATTTTTGCAGTCATCCTCTAACTCTGCTGTAAAATCTTTACATTCAGAGGCTGTATGCAGACACAGAGTACAGGCTGTAATGTAGTTACAGTATTGGATACAAATAAATCAGTTTCAGCTGCACTGAACTGTAGCCAAGAGTTTCCAAAGCATATCTGGAACCCAATAATAATATAATTTCAGTAGAATTTAATAAGGCTGTAACTCCAGAGACAGGTAGTGGGAATAACTGTAATCCAAGAGCAAGGCCTTAGTTTCCTGAATCCTCAAATAGATTCATGGCTTCAGTGGATGTTCTCCTGAATGTATCTCAAATAAAAGACAGGCTTGTTTTTACATTTTTTTCTCTGCTGCACTCATCGTATCGCTTTCTCATCCTCATCTGTTCTTTGGCTTTTGCCCTCCTTTTATGAGTTCCTCTCATGCTCCCATATTATACTGGTTCACAAAAGTTCACTCATAAAAATTTCAGTATTTATTTACCTTGTGCTACTTTCTTATTATAGCATCTCTGAATGTACTGTACATTCCTGATTCCAGAGTAGTACATGGTGCTCAGAACGCCTGGGTGACACAGTCCATGCATGCATCTGGGATTACATGCTCACACACACCATTTTACAGGATTCTTTCCACTTGCACACCAACTACCAAAGTGTTATAGCTTTTTCTTATCTTTTTCATAATTATTTTAAAACTAAATAAATGTGATTGGGAATAATGACAGATTGTTTCTTGTGTTCATTAGAATAAAGATTCCTCGTGAAATCCTACCTCACATTATTACAATTGCTCATTTAAAGATTCACCTGACGTTTTACTTCATGATTCCCACAGTGATCTACAACTCAAGGTATACCACCTTGTGGGTGGCACTGCAGGAGGACTTGGACTTTAAATTATGTTTGACTTTTATTTTATGTTACACCTTTTATAACTTGTACCTTTTGTGGCTTTCTGAAGGCAGAGGTCTGCATCAAAATGGGCATAAACCATATATATGTGTATATATATATATATATATACACACACACACACATATGATTTTTATTTTAGTGTTAGATTCTTCAGTTTTCATTTTTCATCTATTATTAATTTTTTGCCTTCAGTTAGATCCACTCTTTCTTGTCTTCTTAAAATTCAAGTGGTTTGAAAAGGTCTCTAATTCACCACTGGCACCACTTCAGTATAATGCCAGCGTCATTTGACTTGCATGTGAATAGTCACAGCTTTCATTGGAAAAAGGAGTGCAAGAACCAGAAAAGAAATGTACTATCACCTCTCTCAGGCCACCTGCCTGCACTGGAGGAGGTAAGGAATTCCAGGACAAGCTGTTTTTTAAACCTAGCACAGCAAATACCTTCAGGAGACATTACTTTATAAGTCATTCCAAATGTTGGATCAGTTTGTCCTCTGAAGTCATAATATGATGCAGCCACTTTCAAAATCCATCTGCCAGCAAGACTAAGTAATTAAACTCTCTCCTGCTTCCTCATGTAGCCTCCCTGAAATGCCCTGAGGTCTGTCGCTCTTTCCCTTCTGCTGCAAGGCCCTGAGAGGTCACCTGACACTGGGGCAGGTGTCTGCAGGTGTCCCAGAGACCAAGGGCTCTGAGTTGGCCAGGCTGCTGGCCTAAAAGCAACCCATGGGATGGATGCAGAAGCTGCATCTCCTGACTGGTGCCTTCACCCACGTGCATCAGCGCTGGTGCTGTGGTAGCCAGTTATTTTGCAGCTAATGCAGTTAATCCCCGGCCAGCCTCCTGAACCCTCTCTCTTCCATATATCTTGGTGAGCCGATGGGGATTTAAACAATATTTGACTTGGAGGTACTACAAGGCAAACGCACAAGCCATCAAAGGCATGTTTTATAATCATGGCTTAACATGATTCTTTTCTTTGGCATTTGACCGAAAGAAAAAAGATTAAAAAAAAAATTTTAAAAGCCTTATGATTTTAATCATGCAGAATGTCCCAACATTCTATCATTGCGAATCCATTTTCCCATGTTGAAGGGGGAAAGTTTACTCGGGAGTAATAAACAAGTCCCGTGGAACTGCAGCGTGCTACTGCAGTCATGCACAAAGTGAGTTGGCCAGGAAGGGGATGTCAGCCAAGAGGCTTCAGTCCCACACTTCAAAGGACAGCACTCATGGGCAACAGCTTTATTTTGCTTTTCAAAATGCTCTGACAAGCACTTTGCTGCATTGCTAGCGATACTGCCGAGGGAGAATGTCCTATGCACATGGAAATATAAAAGGATGATTCTTGTCTTATCTTCCTCTGCTGTGGTTTCCCAGAAAGGTGGACTACATCGCATAACAAATTTAAAATAACCATACACCCAACCTCATTACCACACTTAATAAGCAGTGGATGAGAATCAAGTTAGTGGGATACTATTTCCTGAGAACAGGTCATTGCTTCTCTGTGTCTCATTGTTTTGACCTATCTATAACACTCAAGCACTTAGGGAGAAGCCTTTCTGGTAAAATCTATTTAGAGTGGGTTACCTCCAGATGAGGTAGGTCTCATTTAGCTAGGCAAACACCAAGAGCAACACTGAAGATTAATAGCGGGTGGGAGGGACACCTATGGGGATGACATGACAAATGTTCCAGGCCAGCCCTGTTGCCACCCCCAAAAGAATGTAACAGTGCCCTGAGAACACTTCCTGAGCTGTTTCAGGGCATTGTCTCTGCCTGGATAACCCCTCTGAAATGCTGCTCTGCCTCTTGAGACTTTTGCTAATCCCCATCCCAAGACAACATGTGAAAGAGTATTTTCCCACTGCATGTGCAGCAAGTAGATTTGAGAGCCTGAGAGACAAAGCCACCCCTCCCTAATATGGTGCTCAAACTGAGGTGAATTCACTGAGGCCGGGAGGTAGAATAGAATTCTAAAGCAAATCTTACATTTCCTAGTGCAAAGGATTCAGTAAGGTCCCCCTCCTGCAGAAATGTCTGGAATGGATCTTGATTTATAAAGTGTCAGCCTCATAGGTAGACAGAACCTGGAATTAGCACCCATTGGTTTGTGCAGCCTCATGGGTAATCTCAGCATCTGTTGTTGTAGGTGCCTACCAAAAGAACTTGAATCTGAGGGCTTGTGGGCTCCTGTGTGATCCTTATCACATTTATGCAGGACTTAGCTATAGAGGTATTTTCTTCTTTATCTTTTCCCTGCCAGCCGACAAGTGTAAGTTGCTGCTCAAGAAATAAGACTTTTCATCTGTTGTTCTTTACCCTGCCACTATGACTGCAAAACTTTATTTAACTCACCAGTGCCTGCACTTTTTCATCAGAGACCTTATGATATGCTATCAAATTTTCCAGTGCATTATTTGGAAATCAGATTGTGTTGTTTTCAAGAAAACCAATTTCAAATGGGAGAATTAATTACTATGAACCTATTTCTAACTTAATCAAATATTAAAAAGTTGACAGGCTTCACAATGTAATTTCCTTCACCGAGTAAGGCTCCTAACTTCCCATTATTGCTGGGGTTTAGAGTTTGTAGCTGCAATAAGTTCAGTGCTGGTGTGTATTCACCTGCTACTTTCATGGCAATACCATGACTTGGTGACAGTTCTATTCTCCAGTCTGAAGCAAAGAAGCCAGTGTGGGATGATCCACTGATATATTTATCATAATCTTGGAGCCAGGGTAATAAGACAAGTGGGGACTTGGAAATCTGAAGATTCCTTCTGTGTGACATTTCAAAAAAGCACAACTTGGGTAACAGCAGAGTTGCCAAAAACTTCATTACTTAAGTTATCAGTAACGGTGAACATCTCTACATTAGATTTTTTATCTTTACATTCTGTATTAAACAGCTCCTGACCCCTGACTCTCTCTGAAAGTAGAGAGTTACACAGCTGTCAGGATGGGGCTCTGAGCTAAAATCACTGCCCAGCCCATGCAATGCTCAGCTCCTTCACCACCTGAATGGCAGCTGACACCTGAGCCCGGCCTTCTCTTCATGCCAACATTTCACGTGCTGGCAATGAGAAGTTCAAAGGGAGAAGTTCAAAGGAATTCATTTTTGCAGACAGGAGGTGGCTCAGACTTCCAGGCAACTGAAGCACCACTGGCCTGGTGAAAATCCTACACAGGCTTGTTGACCTCCCCATAGCCTCCTCAGAGAAAAAGCACATTAGTGGGGTTCTGCTTCTCATGACACCTTTTTTTTTTAAGATTCTCACATTATCGGGTTTTATATCATCTTTGCTTGCTCAAGAACAGCCTCTTCTCAGCTTGTCTGGAGCAATTGCCAGATTATGTATTCTTGGGAATTACCTTCTATTTTGATCACCTAGTACAGCACAAACCAGGATGCACTCCTCATATGTATTCCATCTTGTTAGAAAGATATGGGCATTTGCAATCAAAACAGACCTACTGAAGGGTAATTGAGGGCACATTTAAATGTCTCTGTCAGAAAGGAGGTAACACAAAAAGCAAACAGGTATGTTCTGAAGATCTCACCCTTATTCCCTGAATAAAGAGCGAATAAATGCTCCTAGATGTACCCATCCAAAATCCCACTGCAGTCAATTTAGAGCAGGTTCATCTTTAAAAGTGTGATTTCTTGGGGTTTTGCTGAAAGCAAGACAGGAGGCTTTGTGTTCTTACCTGGGCTAGTCACCTCTAAGCAATGCCTTCCTGGTCCAGTCACTCCAGAACTGATCCTTCAGGCATAAAGAGAGAAGCTTTTTGGCCTATCCTGGAAAATTTATCATCAAACAGAGAAAGAGGAAAGGTTTTACTTTGTAAACTCAGTGGTCTTTGCAAATGTGAATTTTAGCAGGAAAGTTCACAGGGATTGATCTAAAGTTTTACAAATCCAATTGAAGGAGGCCAACAAAATGCTTGGGTTAAACTGTTTATTATTCTGGAGATTCATTCCCCTGAGGTTTCCTAGAGGGCATTATTAATGCTGTGTGCCATGAACACTTTGATCTGGCAGAAGTTCTTGGAGCTGGCAACAGCTGCCTCTCATTTTCCCCCAACACTTCTTCTCACTTTGGCCTTGGAGAACTTCCTTCTCAGAATCCAAAAAGGACATAAAATCAACAGGGGAAGGTTGAGCAGTTGATTTAAACCTGTCCCCAAACTGTTGCTATGTGCTGACTGTTTAATACCTAGGAAACCTTGCTGGGAACCAATGCACGCTGATGTCTCACCTTTTCAGCTGGTCTCTTTATATCAGCCGGGAAGGTTGCTCTATTCCCTGGGAGAAGACTGGCTGTTCCTGGCAAGAGGACAAGTGACTCAGGAATGACTCACTGGTGCAGGAGAACCTGCTGGCAGCCAGACACTCTCCTCAGTAGTGGCAAAAGTCCTCTCTGCAGCTCAGTCATGGGGAGCTGCCGCAAGGCAACCTGTACCCGAGTGCTGCAGTGTGGCACTCTGATGGCACAGACCTGGTGAAGTGAAGGAAGCCTCAAGGTCATGCAGCATGGCAACAAACCCTCTCAGAGCTGGCCACACAAGGTGCCCTTCCTGCTCCTACTTCTGCTCAGAGGGGCCAACACTTGTGCAAGTCTACTAGCTTTATCCTTGAGATAATCTTTCTTATTCTGCTTTGTTTACCACAGCAGGCAGTGTCACAGCGCTCACATCCATCACAACCAGCAGGAGACAGAGTCTACCCAACTTCCCTGTGCAGCCCTGTGGCTGGGCTGTGGAGGTGGGAATGATGTCCCCTGCAGCTGCAGTCACAGCAGTCAGGGTGCCAATTCATCACCCTTGCCTCTGCTGCAAGGGGCACCCAGGATAGTCCTTTCACGAAGTGGATTGAATGATCCTGGCCTTGATATCCTAGGACCCAGCCAAGTATGTTTACAATGACTGGTATTTAATTCAGCAAGTAATCCAAGGAGCTACTATGTACAGTTTAAAGACTAAAACATTATTCCTCAAAAGGCTTTCAGGCTTTGGTTGTTCCTGACATGGACTGTTCTGGTCAGGTCCTTTTCCTCTGAGGTCGAAGTCTTTTCTTTTATCTTGACATTCTTCATGGATTTGATACTTCCCTGTTCTCTTTTCTGCCATCTGTAAAGTATCCAGTGACAATGATTAGATTAGAAACTGACAATAATTTGAGGAGAGCTGAAGGTAAATTCTGCATAGGGATGTAAGATCAGGAATGATGAATATTCTCACTGCAGATGGGATAATTAGCAATGGCAAAATAATTTTATTTTCCTGATGTCATGTGAGAAATACCTGGGAAGTTGCTGGAGAAAGATGAAGTAGTTAGGCAAGTGACAACTGCAGACGTGCTTTTCTGCTTGGGATGCTGAGGATCACACTCACATGGTTAATATATGATCCCAAAGGAGGAAAGATTAAAGATAGCCGCTCTGTTGATCAGAGATGCCATCAGCTGATCTCAGGCCACAGTGGTTCATGTGAGACCCTGTGTTCTGCCTTTGTGATACTAGCACGTCCCTCTGGGTGCTGCGAGTTGTCCCTTTGGACAACTGTGTCATGTGTCTCTGTGTTGACTTCTCACCAGGGCTGGTGTGACACCTGGGCCATTCTGCAGCACTGTCTGGGGCGGGAGGGGAGACATCTCTGGTGTTGCTATGGCGTGGCAGAGTAACTCTTCACAAAAACCTCTTTGTTTTGCCTCTTAGCACTCTAAGTACTCTGCTTTCTGTGTACGTTGGGCGTGGAAAAAAAAATTCCTTCATGGCAAAACAAATTCAAATTGCAGGTATGAAAAAATAAAATTCTTGTGACAAGTTCCTCCTCAGAGGGATGTCACCAGCCTCTGGTATTTTATAGGAGTTGAATGTGGCCTGCTAACCTTAGAGATCAAGGGGTCTAGGTCCTGGATTTGAGTCTCTGCCAAACAAGCTTAACAGTCTTTTTCAGTGAAAGATGTGGAGGACATGGGAAATCCAGCACACACAATTTATGTTTATTTTAGGCAAAATGGATGATGAACACAGAAGCTCACCAATAGCTCAGTAAGATTCTGAAGAAGCACTGTTTGTCAATAGTGTCAAAAAGTGGGTGACAAAACTGGCCGACGGAAGTGGTACAGCAAGTGGTCAGTGGCGGTGTTATATCAGAATAGGGCTTGCACCAAGCATGGTTATCCTGAGATTAACATATGCTACAATGACCAAGATTATTCTGCCTGGTTATTAGGAAGCTGTGAAAATAATATCATAGAGTCATAGAATAATTCATGTTGGAAAAGACCTTCAAAATCATTGCGTCCAGTCATAAACTTAACACTACCATGTCTGCCAAACTTGAAGCTGGTACAAGACACGTTAGGTGCAGAAGCATACAAATAAGATATTACTGGATCACAGTTTTAAAGGAAGAACATGTATGAAATTATGTGTTTAGGTAAGGAGTGCACAAGAAATCTAAATAGCTGCACTACAGAGTCTTTCTTTGACCTCTGATGCAGCTCAGGCAGTAGTCTGTGAAAAGCTTCAGGTTAGAACTACAAGAAGTCACAGTATCAGACAGGCACTGTTGACTGTCAAATCTAGAATTACATCCACAGAATCTGTCTGTTGGCTGCTCTTAGTCTTGGAATGCATGAAGGCCCTACACATGTATGCTTCCATCACTTGTGTCTCCATGTGTACTCTATGTGCACAGTGATGGGTGAAGGTCTCCAACCTGCCTTCAGATGAGTTTGCACATGTAAGTGTCACACCACAGTGCTGTGCAGAAACACCAGCCCAGAAAACTGAAGCTGTGAAGGCTTGCTGGGCTGAGGCTGCCAGCAGGCAGAGTAGTCAGGGCAAACATTTGCACCACGATGACTCCAGGAGTGAAGGCTCTCTTAGCTGCACTCTGCTCTGAGGACAGCGACAGGCTGCCCTGTGTGTCTGCTGGGGGCTGAACAGAGCTAGTGGAGGTCTGGTTTCTGCAGGGCCGTGCAGCTGGGTGCCCATCTCAGGCCACGCTGTCACAAGAAAGATAAATCTTTCCTGCCCCTTCTTGCTGGTGAGATCAGAGCTGGTAAGTATTTTCTGGGAATGACTGTCAGATTAGGCTGAAATCTAAACAGGGAAGATGGTGACTAATTCCACCTGTTGATAAATTGCTTAATGCTGAAAGCATTCACTTACTAGGATGAGCAATATTTAAGTCCTGCCTTGGTGAAAAGGATCGTGGACCTTATCCAGTCTCCCAACAATTTCTTCAAGCAGAGACTGACCAACCATGTGTTCTGTGGTGAGGCTCACTGGATCTCTTGTGCAGCCTCCCTGGTGTAATCAAACATGCATTAGTCCTGAGAGAGAACTAAAATAATTCATATTTGTAATATAAAGTGAATCTAAAGAAGCTCTGGGTCTGCTCCAGTACCTCTTTCAAGGTCTTGATACTGGATGTGCCTACAAAGATTACCCAATTTTATGCTCAAGTTCACTAGCTGGTCTGCACTCCTGGCCTACATGAAAAATAGAGAAAACTTCCTTTACCAGACTTCTGTTCCCATGTAGTTCTGAATACCCTGGGCTGGGAGATGGCATGAAAGTTATTTTCAAACTCATAGTTATGGATTTGCCTAACTTAATTCTTCTGCAATTTATCAAATGAAGGAAAGGAAAAATGATCTTGTGACTGAGGCAGAGGGCTGGCATTCATAAGCTTGGGACTTTTTCATCTGTTCCCTGGGTTTCCTGCTTGGCCCTGGGCAAACTGCAATCTGCCCATGCCAATATTTCCTGCTCTGTAATGTGCAGATAAGGGTGCTTACTTCACGAGGTTTGTGTTAAGCTAAATTTGTTATAATATTCTCATGTTTTCATGAATTTTTTTCCAGAGATTTGCACTTGTATTGGAAATACAAAGAATTATTTTAATCATTATTGCTAACAATAATGATGAATGCACTTCAGTTTGGAATGTACACCTCTCACATATTTGTTTATAGCTTCAGAGCATAATAAATAATTCTGTAGATACAATCTCTTCATCTGTTCCTCAGCCCTCTGCTGACCCTGCATGAACCTGCAGTTGCACTGGCAGTCCTAGATCAGAGCTTCAGGGTTAGCTTGGCCTGCCACATTCCCTCATGAAGTTTGTAATCAGTAGGGTCATCTCTAAGCACAGCCTCTCTCATCACAGTATTACCCTGCTATGGCTCCCCAGGCAACAGCATTTGAGGGGATGGGAGCATATCTCTCCTACAGGTCAGCAGTGGTCTACATAGCTCCACAGGCAATGTCTTTGCTCCAGGGCTTATGAAGATCCTGCATGAATTGTGGTAATTACAAATTCATGCTCCTGTGAGTGTGAATAGTATTGGCATCACCATATTCTTGTAGCTGCATGTACTGATGGTCCCTTCTTCTCCCATTATAGCTCTCCCATAATTTTATGCTTTCTCTTTCTCTGTTTTTTTCCTGTCACTCTCCCTTGAGAATATCAAATTACCTAATTCTTTCCTTTCCTCTGATGTATTCTTCATCCCTTCTCCATTCAACTTAGTATTTTATCAACTTTTCATTCAGTCTCTCACTTCAGAGAGCTATGCTGTGTTAAAAAAAAAAAATTACAGCTGGGTTACAATGTTTGCTGCTATCCAGAGTCCAGTGGTTAACTCCAATAAGAATGTCTGCATGAGCTCTGGTCCTCAGTGTGTCACTGCTTTGAAAAAATCCCAAGGAAATGGGGCATGACAGTAACTTGGGGAGAACCAGCTGCTAATATTCCATTTAAGGCTGGTGCAAACTGTGAGAGAGACTGTCCAGCTGCAAATTAGTTATTTTTAGAAGATGTACCCATGGTGACATGGCCACCCTCCTCTCATGTGTTATGAACAGTGGGTGTTAAACATGGAGGGTATCTTATGTCACTGAGTAGGCAGGTCCCCAGAGATGAGGGGGACCACAGTGCTCAGCCACATGTACCCTGTATTATTTTTCTTTGTGGATGTGGTGCGTGGAAAAGAGAAGTCTCAGTGAAATAGAGGGGGTTTAGTCATGTTTTGTATTCCTCTTCTTTTTTTAAATTATGCATCACATTTTCTAATGTCAACTTTCTCAGTGCTAAACAAGACACCATATTAAAATATTTTTGAATTGGAGGGAAATTAATCTCCCTGCCCTCTGTCTGAGCTGGTCACCCAAGTCCCTTGGTTGTCTTTCATTTTCATAATTCTTCTAGTATGTCAGATTTTTTTTTATCTCACCTCTCAACCAAAGAAGCTCCTCGTCCTTGCAGACCAAGTCTTGGTGTCTGGTCATGACTATGACCCATTGCCTTGGACTACCCCATAACATGTCCAGGCTCCATCCTGACTCGTCTCTTTGGAAAATTCTAGTTCTCAGCTGTTACTCTGGGACCCTTTTTAAACAGTGATGTCACCCACACTGGTTTGTGCCCTCAGTAAGATGACGGTGGATCTGATGCTTGTTGCAAGTTTAGCACTGAGACCACAAGGCAGGGAGTGTCTTGATGTCATGCCAGAGATGATATCCACGAATCCGATCCACACGTTCTGGCCAGCTCAACACACCAGCTCACCTTTCAAGTTGCTTCATAGAGGGATTAAGTTTTCTTCTCCTCTTATGTAGCAATAAGGGAGCAAAAAACCCCTCCCTTTTAAGAGCTTGTTTCAGATCTGTCTTGCATCAAAGCAGCTGAGTTACCTTGATTGAGTTACCTTGGCCCAGAGCAATGATTTGAGGTGACAGTTTATTGGAGGAGCTGTTCCATGTGTTTTTTGCCCTTTAGTTCCCTGTATGCAAAATATTCTGCTAAGAACAAACACCTTCCCATCTGGGATTCATGGAGCACCTTTATAGTCCTGTGAATATTTAGCAGCTCTATTCTGATTTTCCCTTAATGGTTGTCTGCCTGAGGACACTTAGAAGTGTAATATTCTAAATAGCTGTAAATTCAAGGAAAATCCCCTTCTCAAAAAGTCTCTCAGGGGTAATAATAATTACAGCAGTAAAAATATGGGGGGAAATGAACTATCTAGTCAAAGAAATGAAAATTTATTTCTTTTTCATCAAGGAATATCTTGCCTGTTAGCAAGTGGAAATGGCATACTGACTATGCCATTGGTATATACCTAGGTGTGTTTGATTTTTTTTCCTCTGCATAAGGAACAAATATAGGGATTAGTAGATGTATAGTGCAATGTAAGATACTTACAGGTAAATTTGCTTGTTGGCATATCTCTGAACAAAATTCAAGAGTTGCAAATAGAAAGCTTAAATGTCATTTATTTTTAACTTTAAAAGAAAGTTCTCAGAATCACTAGGGTTGGAAAGGATCTCTGGAGATCATCTAGTCCTACTCCCTGCCAAGGCAGAGTCACCTTGAGCTGGTGACACAGGAATGTGTCCAGGTGGATTCTGAATGTCTCTAGAGAGGGAGACTGCATGACCTCCCTGGGCAGCCTATTCCAGTGCTCTGCCACCCTCAACACAAAGAAATGCTTGCTCATGTTGACATGAAACTTCTTCTGTTTTAGTTTATATCCATTACACCTTGTCCTATTGCTGGGCACCACTGAAAAGAGTCTGGCACCATCCTCTTGGCACCTCCCTTTGAGATATTTATATACATTATTGAGATTCCTTCTCAATCTTCTCTTCTTCAGACTAAACTGGCCCAGTTCCTGCAGTGTCTCGTCATAAGAGAGATGCTCCAGACTCCTCATTGTCTTCCTGGCTCCCCAATGAACCGTCTGTAGTCACATCTTTTCTTTCTTGTACTGAGGAGCCTAAAACTGGACCAAGCTTTCCGGATGTGGCCTCACTAGGGCTGAGTATAGGGGCAGGACCACGTCCCTCAACCTGCTGGTCACACTCTTCCCAATTCACCCTAGGATAGCATTGGCCCTCCAGGCCACAAGGCATTGCTGGCTCATGGTCAACTGGTCATCCACCCAGACTGCCAGGTGCTTCTCCACAGAGCTGCTCTCTAGGAGGTCAGCCTCCCTACTTGGGGTTATTCCTTCCAAGGTGCAGGACCCTACACTTGCCCTTGTTGAACCTCATTAAGTTTCTCTCCACCCAATTTTCCAGCCTGCCAAGGTCCAGCTGTGTGGCATCACAGTCTTCAGGTGTATTGGCCACTGCTCCAGTTTCATATCATCACCAAACTTGCTGAGGGCAAATTCCATCCCTTTGTCCATGTCATTGATAAACAAATTGAGTAAGACTGGTCCCACTATTTTTCCCTGGGAACGATACTGACTACAGGCCTCCATCTGGATTCTACCGTGCTGATCACAACCCTGGAGCTCTGCCGTTCAGCCAGTTCTTGTTATAGCCATGGTGTTCATAAATAGACAATGCTACAATGAGTACAGAAAAGAAACACTGTTCTAGAAAATTGTCTGGAAAAGGATATCTCTGTATATGCACTTCACTGAAGTTACTTCAGTCTTAAGGTCTGAGAGTCATACTGGTACAATGCCAGACTTTCTAGTAGTCTTATGTACCTACACAGTACTTTATCATCATAGGCAAAATAGCATAGCTGGAGGCAAAATTAGGCACTGTGTATACAAACACAATAAAATTAAACATTTTATGCAAGAAGATAATCTTTGTAATGCCTTCATAATAGAAGTTTTCCTTTATAGCTTCTCTAACCAGAAGATCTGAAAATTTTCATCTTAATTTTTGCTCTGATCTTTTATGTATTTCATCTGCAGTAGTGAAGATTGAAACATTTCCCAATCTTTCTACTCTCCCATTCAAAGAGAAAAGCAACATTCCATCAACATTTTATTTTACTTTTTCTCCAGATTTCTCTTTTCATATCAGACCTTCAGAAGAAAAAATTCCTCAAAACAACAAGTTTAATCTGTTTATCTAATCTGTTTCACATCTCAGCTGCTGCTACAGTATAAACGATTTTGTTCAGAGACAGCTTGTCAGCATGTGACACTCCATCATCAAAACCCAGCAAGCCTCAGCCATGTGTTTAGTGCCATCTCAGCATCTTTGTCTATAGCAATATGTCACGTCCTTCAAGGAAATAGAAGTCAGATTTTGAGAACTTGCACCTATTAAATGCAGAGCTCTGCAGAGGAGATGAATTTTTTATCTTTTCAACCAAAAAACACACTGTAGAAGAAGATTTTGAGAAAGAGTGATGAGAGGAAAGCTGGCCAAGATAGCAAGGTTCTGAATTTGGTAACAGGAACAAACACAATACAATGAACTTTTATTTGTATTTACATAAATTAATTTCTTAATTTAATTATGCTATTATGCCCAAAAATTTGTATCAAATCCAACAACATAAACCCAAACTCAGCTTAATGAAAACATAATAACATGGCAAGATCCCACTGTGTAATTACACTAAGGCCTTGATGAGTAGCCAAATGAACCTGCTGTCCTTTCCCTTGTCCTTGAGTGACGTTTGTTGTTCTGCTTGAACTGAAGCAATTCTCTTTTTCTGCACAGTGAATACTCACATTAATATTTCTTGGTGTCTTCCCTGTAGCATGGGTAGGTTTAACCTAAAACAGAAGATAGCGTATGACCTAAGCTCTAGAAAAGTCAGGCCTGAACTCTGCAGGAATTTAATGTGCATTGCCAGGAGACAGTTTCCTCTGCTGCTGTCATGGAAGGTTTGTGGACAGTCAAGATCTCAGGTGGCACTTTGATGTACTCTATTTGCAACATGTGTTCAATCACCAGGTGATTTTTAAAAAATATATTAAGTTCAAGAGGGCTGTGAGCTCATAGTAAGGAAAAGGTCACTGACCTGTGCTTTGATGGATATGGTTACTGTCTGTTTTTTTGTGGTGGCAGGCCCCTCTGGCAGTCACATGGCTGTTCAGACCTCTTTTCATCGTTTGGGATTCAGAATACACATGGGCTGAGCTGCACTGGTAACCTTACTACTTTTTTTCTGGTGGCAGCCCTGATAAAAATTGTTGAAGTAGAAGGGAATGTGTGTTGCTTGCATGCTGAACACATTGGACTTTTCAGAGAACAATATTGTCCTAAAGAAGACCTGAATAGATAACACTGTCTGTGGTGTGGTGCTGTGGTACTGCAGAGCTCTCTGCAGCTTTACATTTAGCTGTGGGGCCCTGGGATAAAGACCAACACTTACAACACTTCCTCACTCAGGTCTGCAGTCACTGAGACTGAAATATAACTATAGGCTCACACTTACATTGTGTTTTCATAGAATCGTAGGATACTTTGAGTTGGAAGGGACCTTCAAAGATCATCTAGTACTACCCCCCTTTTGTGTGTAGCCTCCTGCCCTGGTTTGTTTCTCTTGCCTCATTAGGCTGTAAGCACTTGCAGGTGGGAGGTACCTTTTTCGCAGTGTTTGTACAGAACATCAAGATCCCAGTCCTGTTTGTACAGAACATCAGGATCCCAGTCCCACTGATTCCTCCAGGTGCTGCTGCAATAGTAATGAACAGATTGACTGCACATCCTTTGCATGTGAACCCTGTTCTTCAGTCTTGCTTGGCTAGGTAAGATGTGGTGCTTTCCCTGCTCCCTAAGTGGATAAATACACTCAGGTGGCCAGAGTAAATTAATTTCAGATGCAAGTAATATTCAAGGGTCTCCATTGGCCTGTATGTGCATTTTGCTTTATTTTACTCCGTTCTTTTCAACAGCCAATTTGGCTAAATAGAGATAATGAAGAAAGAAGTGAGAAAAGGTATAGCTGAGCTGGTAAAACAGGCTTTCCTATGCCCAGAGGGCTCTTATCTGGTAAGCAGGACTTAAGGGCTTGATTCTCTGATATCCTGCATCTTGTGATACTGGTAAGACTAAAGCAAATAACTTCCTTTAAGTTGGCAATTTTTTCTATCCACTTTGCATTCAGGCAAATACCGATTCAAAGAGCCAAGACAAAATCATCATAAATGAATATTCATAAGAGAAAACAAGGAGTGAAATTACAAGATAAAGGGGCAAAATGTATTCACCTGCATGGCTCTTTCCTATCCCAGCTGAAAGATTAGCTTTTTTAGTCATGTTATTTAATGATCCCAGACAATGTTTAACATTTCTAACCCATGTTTAAGTAGCTGGTCTCCACACATTTTTTAACCTTGATGTAAAAGCACTGCATAAAGTCAGTATTCTATGTAGCATAAGTATACTCTTCTATTGAAACCATGTCATCAGAAGTGTTATTTTCACAGAATGAATCATTTATATTGGAAAAGACCCTTAAGATCATCAAGTCCAACTGCAATTTTGTTGGTAACTGATAAGTTATTTAACCTTCTTAAAGCCTGTGGACAGACACCTTCAAAAAGCCTGAAAATTAGTTATATTAAAAAGGTATGGTAGAAGGACCGCCAACAGTTTGTTTGCCTTGTTTTTCTTTTCTGGCAAGAAAAAAGGGCCTGGGAAAACTCTCCTGAGCTGAAATTGCAGCTGTGTAACAGAAATTATGTGAGCACAGGAAATGGTTGCCTTACAGCTGCTCGCTGGGGTCCCAGAGGACTTCAGTGACGTTCGCTTCATGTGTGTGCATGAGGGGCAGCAGAGTAATGTTCCCAAAACTAGTGCTCCCTGGGCCAGCAATGGGTTTCTCTGCCCCATTCAGGCTTTTCTGTGCCCAGGGTAGTTGGAGAACTGTATGATTTTACATACAGGTGATACATATGGTATAGGGGCTCCTATACCATTGCTTTACTTACTCCACAGAAAGGTATGTAACATGAGCTACACTTCTATTGTTTTTGTCAAAGAGAAATATGAAATACTTACATCCCTTTCCAGTTAATTAGATAATTATGTAGCTTTGTATCAAAAGAGCTTCAAGTGATTAAGCTGAAAGAGGTAACTTCAATTATAGGAAACCTCCAGGGACAATATTGCAGCTGCAGTATTAATAAACAATTGCCATCATAATAGATAACACAGAGACATGGTACTTCTCAGTTGTCCTCATAGCTGCATAACTTGATAAGAAGAATACCATTGCTGATAGATAAGAAAACACTTGATATTTTACTGGGACAAATTTAAATTTCTCTTTTAAGAATGGTATTGTAAACAAAATAATTATTTTCTCAGGTATGACAAGTTTTTGTACTTCCTGCTAGGAGAATATATGACTTGGGAATCAAGATGTACGAAGTCACACAAGATAAAGAAGGAACAGCATTTTGAACCAAAAATTGAAGGTGATCCATGTGTGTTAAAAACTCCTGTAAGAGCTGGTAGCAGCAAACAAATCAGTGATGTACAGGTTTCATTACTCTATAGTTAATTGTTAAGACTAAAAGGAAAATAAGCACATGAAAGACTGTAATAAAATACGACTAATATCTGTAAAGACCAGAAGATATGCATATCTTCATCTATTTTGCTTTTCTTTGTAATTTAAGATGCTAAGTCAGTTTATTGATATAAAATTATTATCTAAAATCAAATGCTAGGATTTTTTTACTGTTATCTCTTCTCTTTTTAGTATTTTACTGCTGTTGCATTTAAATCCAAATGTCTCCATTTAAACGTTTTGCAAATACATGGGATAAAATAACCCAGGAACCCTAAGGGACAGCTTTATGAAGCACATTGGATAAATTTAAAGCAGACATTACTAGTATTTATTTTGCAAAAGACTTTGATGGAATTTTTGTTTAAGTAGCAAGATAATTATTGACAGTTTTGTATAACAGTCATTTCATTTCTAAATTTTGTAGGTTTTGGTGCTTTTTTTTTCACAGCTTTGATTTCTGTTTGGTAGTATGAATTCATCTTCCTGCCAGCATCCTATAGAGAAGGAGGAACTAAATGATGACTGGAGGGTTCTTCTATCACTCTGAAATTCAGTTACTTCTGACTGTCTTTCTATAATGATATATAGGAATTCTAATTAACAGTCCTGTAACTGTTTGACAGCAAAGAGTAAACATTTGTAAAGTTCTTTCCTGGTTCTAAACTCTGTTGCACATAATTACTTTTTATTTCAAGGTATCCTAGACTTATAGATGAGAAAGATGACAGAGTAACAAATGGTGTCTTGTCAGACACATCTCTTAGTGTCTGTGAAGGTACTTCACAAGTAGCTTCATCTTCACTTTTTTCTTTTAAAAATTATCTTAATGGAGCTGATTGTCTGGTAGAAGGGAGGCAGCTAATGATGTGCGGACAGAAAGGAAAATGTAGGTGATATAGTAGAAAAAGGAGAAAGTGGCAGATCCCTCGCTTCTTCAAGCATACAAACAGAAAAGTTGCACTTCATAAACACTCCATAATTATGGAGAGATAGTGTAACACAAAAATAAACCCTTCAATTGTGTGTACTGCTGGCTGCAGCAAATGATGGGTGCTTGGTTGGGAATGGACTAAAGAGATGTGTAAACATATTTTTTTCATTCAGGCAATGGTGTTTTTTCTTTGACAAGCCATTACGACAACCTAGGAGGCGCACATGGAATGAGGACATCAGTAGTATTCATCTTCAGAGCTGGACAGAGATAAGGTCTGTGTTGCCCTCCTTCCCTCCCCTCCACGATTTCTGCAGAGTACAAGTACAACCTGGTTTGTGCCTCCTCAAGGAAAACCTTGTCCACGTATGCTTAGAGCAGGACATCACTACACACAAGATCAAATGCTGGCTGTGGCTGAGGCCTTGCTCCTGGTCCAGTGTCTCCACTGGAGATAGATGTGAAGAGGAAAAAACTCCTGTGCTGGCAGGGGTCAGGAAAGCTGCTCTTGGCAGTCCATAAATGCAGTGGGTAATTGGTTCTGCTGAACTTGCAGCACAGCTTGTGCAGCAGAGAATGTCATGCATACATTTTTTCAGGACCCAGTTCAAGTTGGGACTGATTCTCCCTCTCGTATTTTTAAACTGGAATGACACGGTTGATTTCAATGTCCACAGGTTTACTGCCGAGTTTAGTAACCCAGCTCATTCAGATTCACCTGAATATATGTTTACAACTGTGGTATGCAGAGGGGAGAAGAGCAGCCTTTTCCCACCATGCATGATGCCACAGGCAGATTGCACACTGCACAACCCAATTCAGATCCCATACACAAAATACTGTGAGTCTGGCTCAGGCCAGATCCATAGCCCTCATATAGTGGCTTATAAAATAATAAACCAGTAATAAACCTGAAGAAGTCCCCTGATGCTCTGCACCCCAAGCAGGATCATAGTCTTTTTTGCTCCAAGGAGGTGGCAGTGTGGTGGGCACTCGAGCCCTTTGCTCTAGGGAAGCCTCTTTCTCAAGTACCAGCCTCCTCCCATGTCTTCCCAGGATTCACTCTAGACATTTTAGCTAAAAAGAGATACAAGAAAGCTGGAGAGGGACTCTTAACAAAAACATGTAGTGATAGAACAAGGAAGAATGGCTTCAAGCTGAAAGAAGGTAAGTTTAGATTAGATATTAGGAAAAAAGTTCTTTACCTTTTCCTAATAGTAAGAGAGTAGTAAGGTACTGGAACAGGTTGCCCAGAGAAGTTCTGGATGCCCCAATCCTGGAAGATTTAGGCAACCTGGTCTAGTGGAAGATGTCGCTGACCATGGCAAGGAAGTTGGAATGGTATTTTTAAGGTTCCTTCCAACCAAAACCATTCTATGATTCAGGTGGCCAACAGCCACCAGAGCTGCTCCTCAGCTGGGAAGAGCAGGGAGTCAGCAAATGGCCCAGCCCTGTAGCAAAGGGCACCTGGAAAGCAAGGCTGAGTGCATTTGGGATCTGAGGTTACATTTTGGGGTATGAGGGAAAGGAATGTTGGAAAGGCCTGGACAATCTAGAAGGGGCCACCACTGCCTCCCATGCAAGCACTGGCACCACCAGCAGCAGGTCCCTCCCTGCAGCCCCCAGATGCAGTGCTGCACTGCTCCTCTCCTTCCTTTCCTAAGGCAGGACCCTCACAGCCCAAGCCTGTGTCTTTTAGCTGCCATCATCTTCCTCCTGCCACAAAAATGCCTTGAGCAGGCCATGCCCAGGTGTGACTTGCTGCCCTTGCAGCAGGGTTGTCTGGCCAGGTACAGCCCAGCCCAGAGCGTGTCTGTGAGGGTCATGCAATGTGTGTGCAATGCTCAACACATCTTACAAAGGTCTATTTTGGACCGTAGTGAAGACATTAATAATGACTGGTCAGCCTTTATTAAGTAATGATATAACTGAATTAAATTCACTGCAATTGGATCATCAGTTTCGACTTTTTTTGCCAAAGGAGTATCTAGAGATAGTCCACAGTCACCAGAGAAGGGACAGCCAAATTAAATGTTCAGATTGGAATCACCTTAACAGGCAAGGTTAAGCCTGGCTTTGGACAAGGATTGAACTTTTATACCCTCAGCTGCTGTGAGCAAGCCTAGTTATGGTGAAGGCGAGACAGCCATTTCCATCCATGTATAGTGATAAATCCAGAAAATCTAACTGCTGCCTGGTGAACTTAATACAGCAATCTCTGCACTTGCATAGGTTAGAAATACAATATTATTTGATACTGCTTTGCCTAATTCTATATGGAAACTGAATGGAATGTTGAATGACCATTAATATGGTCATATTCATATGCCTGTACAGTGGCCTCTACCTGAGGATTTCTGGTGCCATGGTAATTCCAGTTAAAAAGAAATTCCATCCCTAATATAAATAGTCACACCGGTAAAATATTTGAAGCACAAAGCAGGCCTGAGTGGGTGTGCCTGTCCCTGTAGTCAATGCCGGTAATATAGGAAGGGTTGGTGCTATTTTAAAAACAACCATTGCACTTTTCCTGCAACACCCCTGTGTGTACATCTAGCATGGTGTGCACTTAGATCCAAAATGGGCACTGAGGAAGCTGACAAATTTTGTGTGTGTGCAAACTTCCATAACCCCCTCATCTGATGTGCTGCAATCATCACTCAAAAAAGTCACAAGTGACAGCGAGGGTCCAGGCCTCTGTCCTCAACTGTTTTAGTTCACAGCATGAAGAACCTCCTGTAGAGGGTTCACTAGCCTCAGCTCTGGTGACATACTTGCACTACCCTCATCTCACAGGGAAAAAGGCAGAAAAAATAGTTTTCTCTGTGAGTGCCTATACAAGGCTTGTATGTTCTAACACCTTCCATGCACAAGATATGCTGTGCCATTACTTAAAGACAAGAACTTGATGAAATATGAGAGTTAAAGAAGTGGCTACCAGACAGTAAAACTGGAATCGCTCAGTCTGTCTCTGTGCAGGGGAACAAGTGTCCTGCCACAGAGAATTGCTGAGCAATTACCAGTTCCAATCTGTGGTAGGAACTTTATTTGAATGAGGGTTTAATCTGTGGTTCATATATCTGTGTTCAGAGGAATTGCTATTATGTCTTGTCCTGAGGTGGCTAATGAGCCTTTTCTCTACTGATGGGTCTATGTAGCTCTTGTCAGCAAGAACTGTAGTAATACTTTGGTACCAACAGGGAAATAACTCCTAGAGCTTAGCAGTATTTCTGAAGCAAAATCAAAAGCAGAAAGCTGTTCTATTTTATTCCTCTTCTCCTTTAGGGAGGGAAGTCACAGCAGCTCACTGTGGCTTAGTCAGTAAATCCCCAGCTGGGGTTTGAAACTCATGACATCAGAGAACAAAGCATCTTTGCTGTGCTACTGTAGGCAGCAGTGATGTGTCATCGGCTACCACGCACATGTTAGTGTATCATGAGGGTTCAGTTCTGTTTTATTGACAAGGAGCAACCTTATACTTTGGTATTATGTAAACACTATGTCTATTCACAGTCTCTCTCCTTGGGTAATGGTTCTCACATACAAAGTAGCAGCATGCAAAAATCATTCTGCTGATGAATGAATTACTTTGATCAGGGCATTTTGTTAGTGGTTTTGTTTTGTTTTTTTGGGTTTTTTTGTTTGTTTGTTTGTTTTTGGTTTTTTTTAAGGTAGTGATAAAAGAAGCTTCTTTTGTACAAAAGTCACAGGCCAAGGGAGAAAAAACATTACTTGTATGAAGTGTCAATAGGAACTCATCCATGCACTGGGGTTCCTGGAAAGCAGAAGGTAAAGAGTAGCATCCAGAATACTCCTTTTTGCTATAGCTATTTTTTGAATGCCAAAAAAATAGAGCAGGCACACAGAAATTGCTGCCTAAAGTCATGTCACCAGTAAGCTTAGTTCCGTCTTCCTTTCTTAAAGAGCACCCAGCTGCCACAAACTCAAAAATAAAAGCCTTTATGTAAGAGTATCAAGAAGTCCAACTATTGCTCAGTACCTCCACGTGCTAAACTCTAAAATGTGTATAAGGGTTTTATGCGCAACTGCCTGGCTCCAGCTATTCCATGGGACCTGTGTGTTTGCACAGACCTGTCCTGTGCAGCTTCCTGTGGCAAGGTGAGGTCTCATCCTCCCTGGCAGCAGGGGGAAACATCTGTGCACAGTTCCCATGCGGTGGTGGATGCTGCACGGGAAAGTCCCAGAGCACCGCAGAGCGCCTGCACCCACCAGAGCTGCTGAGCTCCACACACGTGCAAAACTTACCACTCTGTGCTGTGGCTTTGCCTAGAACCTGTCTGGAGGCCCCCTGCCAGGCTCTCCTGGCACAGCCACCCTCAGTCACCTGTGACCAGTGTCCACCTTACCTCAGCAGCGTGGGGGTAGTGCCATGTCTTGGGCTTAGCCAAGGAAAGGGAAAGCAACATGTGCTGAGCCCCAAGTGACCAACTGCTGCTTACAGGTATTTCTGCTCTCTGTGGAAATGTGCTTACAAGTTTTTTGAAGGTGAATATGCCAGTGTATTTTCATAGTCTAGTGTACATATGGTTTATATTTCCTGTGCTATTCATGTGAGTTATCTCATTTCTGCTCCCCTTCCCTCTCTCTCTTTATTACCTTTGATAATTCAAAACAGACTGTAGTTAAGAAGTGAATTATGCCTTCTAAAAATCTTCTTACATTTTTATTACAACTCAGAGTATTCCTGTTATTACTCTAGCTCTCCAGGAATGTAATTAACTACTTGAGGGATTTTTAAAAGTTGTGTCATAGTCATTATTCCAAGAGTCTTCACCTCTACAACAGCAATTTTGAGCATAAAGATGTAAGTAACTGGCAAAATTTTAAATAACTAGGTATTGAATCATGGCAGAAAGGAATCATCCTCTTCAAAAGTATGAATGAGACCTAGAAGAGAAGATAAACACACAAAAAATATTAGAATATTACCTATTAATCCACTTGGGGAATAGCAGCACAGATGCTGCTCCCTCACAGCACAGGTGAGCAAGTCAATCTGTTAATTCATTTCAGAAACATTATTTTAGCATATAATAACATATGAGGGCAAACCACATATTTAAGTTCATCTTCTATGCATTACATCCTCTTTCCTTAAATACCTTATACATTTCACTGAAATTTCTCATTTTCTTTCACAATTCTAAAACATTATTTGACAATGCTTTTGTACTGAAGTATTTCAATATGTACATTCACTGTTTCCATTAAGAATCAATGCCAGACATAATACTGTGACATTGCTATCTGAAGCCCTAGAACTGTGTTGTTAAGTACTATAGTGCTCTGAGCCATTACTGTAGAGGTTGTAGAGAAACTTTTATTAAGTGCCATTGTGGGGAACTGAGGACTTGACAATTTCTGGAAAACAGCAACAAGTAAACTTTAAGAATGTAGGCACTCAGTAGTCACAAAGAATACCATACTTAGCAGAAAGAGCTTGGGTATTGTGCTATGGCATGAAATGCTAGACATGAAAAATTATCCTTGGGGAAGAAAAGCCTTTTCTAGCTGAATTTTTGTGAAAAATCTGAAAAATTGACTTTAATTAAAAGCTGTATGTAGTAGAAGTACAATCCTATTGACACTAAATATCAGTGACAGTCGTCAGAGAAAGGGTAAGATGTCATATGTCAATCTCTGCAGGCTTTTGTGCTTAAGTTTCTACCTGTCATTTTGAATGTGTGCTAACATGACAAACCAATGGTTTACAACCAAAACACTTGATTTTATTTTAAATAACCTCAAGTAGTACAAAAATCTATTCACAGAAACTTAAAAGCTTATAACTTACTTTGTCTTCTATGTATACTGCACAGGTTTCACATTTAACAGTAACTCAGGATTTTCAAAATGATACAGTCATCAGAGAGGGGTTTTGTGGTGTCTTGCCTAATGATAGTATGATAATCTATTCAAGAGCTAGAAATGGCCCCAAAGAAACTATTACAGTGCAATAATGTACTGGAAAAGACATAATCAGAGCCCATAGAACTGGAAAAGCCTTCAAACAGAAGTGTTTTAACAGTGATTGTTCCCAGCAGAACCATGAGGCCTGTCTGGCTATATTCTATTGAAGAGGAGTCTGAGAGGCACAAATATTCATGAACTTGGCTGGCAGCTGAGCAGCATATTTCTGAGCTCCTGAGGGAACTTGAGAAGCACAAACTACAGAAAATCACCCAGAGAGAAATTAAAGGGTGAGTTGCAAGCACTAAAAGCCAAGAGGTTGAAAGGACTCTGTATATCCAAGCAAATGCCCTCACCCCCAAATCCAGACACAGTGAGGTGCCCTGCTGTGGTTCAGACTCACTTGCTTCAGCAAGCAGTAGGGACAATCAATACATGTTCATTTGGGAAAAAAATAAAGGAAAAAAATAGATCAGGAAAAAACCATTTTTCATTACTAAATACAGAGTTTTTTTCTGACCTGGTCTCCATCATTTGTTGCATGTTAAAGGATTGAGTTGTCCTAAATTTTGTGCAAGCCACAGACTGAGTATCACAATTATTTTATTACCAGTAAGTGACACCAGAGATGATGTCACGCGACCACAATCACCACTGAACTTCCTGAGAAGCCAATACCAGGCAGATATCCTACTGTAGGTATGGCAATAAACTGTTTCCATTTGGCATTCCTAAGCAACACAGCGTGCAAACAAATAGGCACTTCCTGAAATCCACAATTGTTTTCTAGTTCTGCTTAGTAAACTACATATGCCAAGAGAAATTCTCAGTTAATTAGTCACTGCTTCTGAAAGCTGCAGACTGGTGTCACATTTGCAAAGAGCTAAATTTGCTGTGTCTAATTAATGTCAGAAGCAACACATAACAGGCAGTAGTTTTTAAAAAGTTGCTCAGTGTTGCCCAGGATCAGCTCTGGCTGAATGAAGGGGATTTGGGAGAATTCTGAGAAATCAGAGAAGCTGCTCAAAATGAGTGTTTTTCTGCAAGACTTCTGAATTCTGAAGGGTATAGAATTTTGTTCAGCAGGTCTCAAAATGAATCAATGCAATGATATCTTGATGGCTTCTTAGGATGAAATACTTCCTTCCACAGGGTTTCCACTAGGTAGAAGTAAAACAGCAAAGGATTTATGTGTGTAAGGAAATAAATGTTTTATAAGGGAAGAATATCTAGTGACTTACAGGGCCTCATTTCTCACTGTCTCAAAGGGCAATGACACACAGGAATTCCTAGAAAAGCAAGTTGGAAAAAATGTCTGATTTGAATGTGATTTACATCCTCCACAGAACTCAGTGCAGATAAGTATTTTGCTTGAAAACCTTAAAAAACTGTCGAGATAAGAGGCACATCAGGCAGCGTTGATGCAGAACAAATGAAAAGCTCTGAAAAGCCAAGTTCAGGTCAGTGCCAAGTGCCGAACCGCTCCACAACCACAAGAGGCAGGAGTGAGTTTTCCAAGCTAAAAAAAAAGCACAAACCCAAACCAAAACCCAACAACAACAACGAAAAAACCCCCAAACCAAACATGCTTATATACATAAAAGAGCACAGGAATTTTCCATGGGGGTGGGGAACAACAATAGAGAAGTGATGACCTTGGGATGGCGCCTGGAGCCTGAACAGCTTGGCTATTGTATGGAAACAGCTGACTTCTGCACAGGAAGCAATCATTGCTGATTAGGGACTCCAAACCCCTATCTCTATTTTTTTCTGTCCCTTTTTTTTTTCTTTTGTATGTAAGGCAAAGCTCCCGAGGGCTCTTCAGAGGCTCACCAAACCCCCCCTGGCTGCTACACCCGGGTGCGCGCGTCACGGGCAGTGGGGAGGCAGCAGCCAGGGACCCTGAGGGGCCCTGCTGTTCCTGAGCTCTGGCTGCCAGGGGACACGGGATTCAGGGGCACAAGGTCAGCCTAGGAGGCACTTTTGGGGACTCAGCCACTGATATTCTGCAGTGGACCTGGGATGTGGCCTTCTGTTTCTTGTTGACTCTCTGGGCTTCTCCCCAGGTATCCCAGTTTAAAGAAGAAATTTTCATTATTAGTGCTTTAGTGTATATTCCCCCCTGCAGCCTTTTTTGTAACAGGTTTTATCAATGAGTTAAATGTTAAATTAATGCTAGATTGAATGTTATCAATTTGAGGATGAGCTCCTTAAAAATATACTGTGTTGTAAAGCTCCAGCCTTTACTGGCTCAGGAATAGGGATGCAGAGAACAAAATGAAGCACAAAAACAGCCTCCTGGAGAGCAAGAAAAATTGTACGTTTAATTGCACACCATGAATTTTGTTAAACCAATGTACGTGAATGCACGGAGGAAAAAAAGACAACCACAAGCACTGCAGCCAGCTGGAGGGAGGTCAGTAGGGAGGTGCTTGCAGTTCTTGTTGATTCAGCTAGGAAAGCCAGCTCCAAAGATATGGGGAGTACTGAGTGGGGATGTAGGTGGAAGGACAGAAAGGGGGAGGACATTGAAAAGCTGATTAAAGTTCTACCCCTCATTTTCTTCCAGTGTGGCAACCAGGGAGGAAAAGACAGAGGGGACAGAAAAGCAGCAGTTTAATTAATTTACTGGAAAAGCCACAGAGGAAAGCGAGGTTTACTGTAAACTCCCTCAGTCTCTGCCTCTTCCCAGGAGCTCATCCTGCTGCCACTGTGCTACAGACCCCCACACCCCCCCATATACCCTCCCTGGGTGTTTTGGCTCATGCCCCATGAGGAACTCAAGTATCATGAAGAATTTAAGCAACTCCAGACTTAATCAACAGCAGAGCAAGGGTTTTTCAGATTTTAATGATGGATTTGTGTGTCTGTGCTGGCAGTTAGGGACTTAAGCTGCTTTAGGCTTATAATATTTAGACTGTAGTTATGTTGGCATACTTTATCTAATGACACCCACATTTGGTATTATGCTGCTTACTCACAGCCCAGTCCAGGGCAGCCAAGAGACTGCTGTGACTACCCTGTCCCACTGCAGTGCTTTACAGGTCTCCTGCTACCTGGTAGGTTCAGACACCAGGGCAGATTGCTAAAGACGCAACGCTGTGACAAAGCAGTTGAGATCTATGTTGATGAAACGCGTTACTTAGTCAATGAATTTTACATGAAGTGATTCAGACTGCTATCAGCTAAAGGAAAGCAGAGGCCAAGGGATGATAGCCCCTGTGCGGTAGGATGTTTTTTAAGGCATCATTTAGCTAAATCTGTAGGAAATACCAGTGGAACCAGAGGCCATGATATCATGTTTACTATTTTACTACTCTGTTTGACATTCTAGACTTTTGGTTAATAAACTAGTCTTGTTTGTGATGATTGTATGGCTTAATTTCCACCATGCTTTGAGTGTCACATTCAGTGAAAGCAAGTGGAAGCAGCTGTTTAGTCTGGCAGGTTTGTGGGAGGATGGCTAAAGCTGGAAATGCATAAAGAACAATGCTAAAACTGATATAAGATGTTATATTCCTCCATCACCTCTTTTAAATCGTTGCCAGGAAATCTCACTTTGCTCTGCTGACCTTTTCTGTTTCAGGTATGCTCCTAAGTGCCAGTGCAAGTCTTTTAGGTAGTCACTTCTTCTAGAAGAATGGATTTGGGATTTAGACAGATGTCTTTTCAGAGATGCATTGAGAATAATTAAAAATACAGCGAGCCTAAGTTAACTACTAAAAAGAATTATTCTATTAAGTATGTCTGAGATCTTCAGCCTTCCGACACAGACCACTTTCTTTCAACACAGAGTATCCAAGAAACCCCAGAACATGGTTGGGCATGTTTGGAAGTGACTTGACTGCTTTTCAAAAAGTGCTTATCTTGAAGATTTTTACTTTGAAAAGACTCAGTCATACTAAGACAGTCTTTACCATATGATATTCTTCGCTATGCTCATCTGCCCGGG
>WEKY01043606.1:0-22759 GCA_013390045.1 Picathartes gymnocephalus
CAATGTTTAAGAAATTTGTATTTTTGAGATATTTTTATTCCGATATGGTTTTCATTTTGAAGCTCACACATCTTAAGCAGTTAAAATGCCTGAATATGATATATTTTTTTAAGATTAAACAAAACATTTCAGATGAAGCTAAACATGACATTTGTTATTTTTTTAGTTAAAAAATGGGGATGAAATAAGAAAAATTTCTGAGTAAAATCAGGAATTTCGTAATATCTAATTTTTAGTTTTTCTTTAAAACAAAATCATCTAATGGCTAATATTTGAATTCAGAAAATAACTGTGTTATTGCATTTTTAATTAGATGGTAGATGGTAATATTATGAGGATGTAGGAGAAGGAAATACATTCGTAAATATGGAGCTAATGATGAGGACTTTAATTTTGTCCAGTCAATAGTGTGTCTCAAGATTGCATGGAAGACTGTTCAAGTGCAAACTCTGGCATTTGTGGTGACTGAAGTGTGCTCTGAGGTGTAGCATTCACACACCATACTTTGACCTGGACATGATGAAGGCATAAATCACTGTGGCAGGACAGCATGCAGACACCTGGCCTAGAAAAGGGTGTGTGGAGTGGGGAGCACCCAAGAACAGCATGTTTAGAAAACATAGTCATTAGAGGGTGAAGCGTACTGGAGGTGTGAGCCAATTCTCTCTGGCCCAGTGTAAAATGGGTTGTGAGCTAGACTTTATTCTTGGCGCACTTTTTTTGCCATTTCTTTTGAACTAGCTAGCAGTGTTAATGATTCAGAAGTTTGATAATGAAGAAAAGAATTTTTCTCTTTAAATATTCAATCTAGGATGCAATCTAAGCATAATAATTGATGGAATAGCTTCTCCAACTGTTTATTGACAAATACACTCAATTTCAAGATGAGAATATTTCAGCATGTGGACTCTACTGACTCTATATTTTTCTTTCTTTCTATTGTCTCAGTAGGAAAATTAAGAAGTGGAAGGGGAAAGCAGGTATCATGTTGGAAAATAAATATATCTGCTAACACAGAAATTTCCAATGAAATTACAAGACTGTTTTACTCAGATGTACAGAAGAAATAATTTGACAGAAGGAAAAATGAGTTCTAATATTTTTCTATGTCTCCCTGCAACTTTAGCTCCTCTTATATACATAGTGAATAAATGTTTCTCCTCCTCTGTCTGAAATTGTAGAGAAGACTGAACCATGAACTTTGATGCTCTACAGCTAGCATATAAACATATAATAAATATTTAAACTATGAGTTTTGTGAAATTCTTAAGGGGCTCTTGAAAACAAAGATGACGGGGCTGGATATTGGAAAACACTTTCTTTCCTAGATGCATTTGGTAATAGCAGTAATAATATGAAGAACAGTATATTAAACATGAATGACAGCACCATGAAATAATGTTTTACAATCTATCTAAACATTAGTTAAGGATCTTAGTTCAATAATTCTTGATTTACTAATGCATTTTTCCAACAGCCTAAATATAAAAACAATACCTATGTCCTGCAAAAGTTAGTAGCAATTAGCTACATGTTTTATGCTAAGAATCTATCTAGATTTTTTGAAAAATAGGGAATGTTTTCTGAAATAAGAACTTTTTCAATAAAATAGTGGTTGAATTAAGAAATCTAGGAATCATATTTGACAGAAAGGAAAAAAAAAATTTGATACATTCAGGAAAGTTTGTTCATGGCAATTAATTTTATGAGTGATTTCAAGTTTTTGGGGTCCAAAATGTTCCATTTGTTGAAGGAGAGAACAAGGACATACTATTTATCTATGTTTAAGTTCATGGAAATAAGACCTAACATATTCTGTATAAATCATGGTAAACTGGCAGGGTGAAAATCGCAGAGAGTATTTTTCAGATCATTCTGCTTCAGACCGATCATTAAGCTGACACATATTTCATTTCAGGTTTGTATTTTTAAATACTTCCAACAGCTGTGTGCTAGAGATTTATGGATTCTAATTTTCACTGTATTGTGAATAACGAGCATTGAATATTTAATATTTTTGTATATCATTCTCAGACATACTTTATAAGGGTAAAAAAGAGAGAAATACAGACTTTTTCATTTTCAGTCTTTATCTCCATCAAGTTGTTCTCAAAAATCTGATGAGTATTCAAGAAGTGATGGGTTTTTAGAAAAGAAAAAGTGCAGCCAAATAAACATTGAAAGTAGGTTGCTGTTTTTCAGTAAAAATGAAATCAAATTTTCAGTAAAACTTACCCTACTTTGAAATGCATTTATTCATCATTTATATAATAAATGTATTAGAATAAACTAATACATTGGCATAGATGATAATAAATAAGTTATATTTTGAAATTGTCTTAAATACTCTGATGAAAACATAGTAAACCGCCCCACCCCAAAAAATCACACCAAACAAAACCAAAAACAAACACAAACAAATGAACAAACAAAACCAAACAAAACCCACCAAACAAAAAAAAGAAAACCACAAAACAGAAAACAACAACAAAAAACCCCAAACAAACAAACAAAACAAACCCCAAAAACCAAACAAACAAAACAAAACAATACAATGAACAAAAAGGGATTAAATAGTGAAAGAGCATATAGATCTTAGTATTTTTTATTTGGCTACTTCATTTCTTCAAGGATTAAAATGGAGTTTTTAATTTATTGTGTAGTCTGCCTGTTTCTAAAATTCTACACTCCTGTTTAACCTTATATAAAATACTGCAAGATGGAAGTAAAATAAATGAGTGATATGCGTCAACAACCACAGGTAAAAAGCAACTGGCAGAGAGGAAGGACTGTTAAGAAGGGACAGATACTCTTCAGCATTATTTCTGATCAGCATACTTTTTCCTTATTCTTTAATTATGTCGTTCTTACGAGTTTAGATCTGGGAGGGGGAAGGAGGAGGGGAGAAAAAAAACCCAAAAAAACCCAAGAAGTAAAAGAAAAAAAAAAGCAACAGCAAAATTTTTAAGCATTATGTTTTCTGTATTCAACAGTAGAGTCCAGAACATCCTTTTCCTAAAGAAAATCAGAACATAAGTAGGTAAGATAAGTGAAATAAATGCATTTTCTCGTTTATGTGTGTGATGCTTATCAGGTAGAATAACATGACCAATATGTGCAGAGATATAAATGTGGTGAGTGTACACACTTCTTGAGAGCTTTAAACAAACCAGTTATATATGTAAATATTATTTCACTCATTTATTTCAGAATGGCGTGGCAGCTTTTTTGAGAAGTGTATTTCAGTAACTGTCTTGCCAATCTTATTTTATTGATTGCGAAGGCAAAGTTAAAATATTTTTGAATCACAGATATATCCTAATTTGAATTTTTAATTTGAATAGGTCAGAAGACTGTCATCTTGTAACTAGGACTTCTGAAAAACAGGAAAAAAACTATCTTTTATTTGTTTTGAAAATTTGTCCTACTAGGAAATAAGAAGCGGATAAAAGTAAAATATGCACAGTTCTAGTAAAAAAGATTAGGCAAGAAAAATGACTCCTCCTATATCACGCAACCAAAAAACACTACATACAAAATAGTGTTATTCTAAAATAAATAATTTTGATGATTCATTTTTAGAGATAGAAGAAATCATATTTCTGTGGCACCTGAAACAGAAATCAGGATTAAAACTATTTCCATTAAAAGGTATTAAGAGATATATTAAAGATCTCCGAGCCAATAGCATCCAGTCTAAGTAAATTGCATTATAAAACTGGGCAGGATAGGGAACTGAAGTAAGGGAGAAGGCATGTTTTACAGGCTGTCACACAAGATGTCAAGAGCAAGAGGTTGATCTTGCTGGACAGGGAATGCCCAGGAGATAATTGTGTATTTATAGCAGTCATCTAGACTTCTACTACAGTAGAAAGGAACACTCATTGCAAAGTAGATGAATTGGACCCATAGTATGTTTTCTCCTAATTAATGAAATAAAGGAACATAAAATCACTGTCAGGTGCTTTACACATCTAACATGGAATGGATCCTTTACCATCTATGACATTATTTGTTGGACAATGCCGCTCATAATAATGATGAATGACAGGACTTTTAGAAAATTAATGTATAGATACTGATAGACAAACCCAATTTTGTAAGTCCTTATGTAGTTTGAAGCAACAGAGAAATTAATATCTTGTGTTTTCTTGACATAGGTAAAAAGACCTGAGTCTTGAACTGAACTTCCTTTTCTTTTAACATCGTAATGAAGCAATCTGATGATTCTAATGACACTCTGCAGACAAACATCAAGAAGTTTTTGTTTACACTTTTTATTCGATCATTCCTTGAAAATAATTCAAAAATTTAAGATAGACATATCTATTGATTTTCTTTTGTTGTTCTTGTCATGATGCTATTATGGATCAAGCCACCAATTCAGACCTATCATAAATGCCAGTGGACATTTCTGAGATGTTGTGACAGAGAGATGTTAAAAATCAGGAAGGCACAGCACCAGGATTATCATCAAAGTAAGAAATGTTTTATTTCCTACATTCCGTGTAATTTGCTGTTCATGTTCACATTCTCATATGACAGAAGATATGGAAAAATAACTTTCATTTTTTAGTTAGAAACATATTGAGCTCTATAAAACTTCTTAGTGGCAAAAAAAGACATTTTTAGCAATGAAAAGTAAACTGTCTGAAAAATGTTTTGAAGTATCTGACAAAGCTTCAGAGTTTCCTCTTGGAGAAGTATATTCATAATCATATTACTTTTTCCAATAATTTTCATGTTTCAAAAGAACTCAAAAACTAGAAGGAATAGGTTTTTTTCATAATTACAAAAAGGATTTTCCTAGTTTGATATTTCTTTATTAAACATAATAGTGATTTTGATCATGCAGACAAAATTCTATGACAAGGCTATTCCTCTGTTAACTTTTCCATTGCAGCCTAGAACTGCAACTAGTTAATGAATACTTATGTATATATACATATGCTCACTGCCCAAAAGTTTTATAGCAGTAAATAAAATAGTGGCTGATGATTTGGTAAATTTAAAAATGTGGATAATATTTGTTTCCAATTTTATCACATTCCATGAAAGCCTAAGTAAATCTCATTCTGCTGGTTGTGTGATATAATATTATTTCAAGATCTAATCAAAATATCATAAATTATTTTCCTTAGAACCGGTTAATATTCTAGATTAAAATTTTTGAATGTATCTTTCACATGCTTTTCAGTGGGATTTAAGCATCAAATGTGAATTAATAATACATACTTCTCTGGATTTCATTCTTCATAAAGCAATTTAACAATTCAGGGTTCCAAATCTTCTCATGAAAACTCAGTGGGATTTAAGCTTTAGTCAGATATCAGAAGAACAGTTGCTGTAACTATAATTTAAGTTCCCAACTTTATGGAATATACAGTGCTGAATAAGGCACTAAAGATGAGACTGTCTCACAGACTTCACTTTCTGTCCTATGGCAAGAATAGTCATAGTCCTTTAGTGTCCATATTTTATATCCTTCAAAATATTGTGGAGTAAAACCTAGTTCCCTTAAACATATACACTCCCATCATAAAGCCTTCTCTATTAAGAGAAAAGCATCACAAGCTCCTACTTACTTTTACTCAGAAACTGTAACACAGTCAACTGTTCCTGATGGATAGGACAGGGAATCATTAAACTCTTTTCTCAAGATGTGCTACTATGCACTGATTACCAAGAGGTCTTGGGAGGCATTAGGAAAAATTAAAATGGGGATTGCTTCCAGCTTTTTTGTCTTTTTTATTAGAGATATAATGATTTTCCTTTGTCAATGGGGATTAAAAACATGAAAGTATTCCCAGGGTTCCAGACAACTCCTTGACAATAAACAAAAATAAATAATAGAGAAAATTACATATAAATCTGTTTTCCACTAAACACCCTCTTCCCAGGGATGCAGGGATGCTTAAAATTTACTACAAAATTTTAAGCATTCAGAAGTGAAAGCAGAAGTAAGAGAACTGGTCTGCCATTGATTCTGCATGGACAGCGTGTCCACTTGTCTCTGTGGATGACATTTGTCTTATAAAATCCATCACTGGGCCCTATAATTATCCTATCTAGCTGCAAGAGTTACCCTGAGTATGTTCTGTAGCCTGTGGAGAAAAACAGAAATGCACATAGGATCGTTCAGCCCACCCACAATCTTAACCGTATTTCAGATGTGTCTATTGCATGGTTGACCATAAAATGGATTTAAGAGGATGTGAATGGGAATACTGACTGTCAAATTTACTAGAGGTAAATGTATGAAAAAATCCCACACCTTTCCTTGAACAGAATGGGACACTTTTATGTAACTAGGAATTCTTCCTCATGGTCATAAAAATTATAATTAAGAATGATGATTTTAAGACCAATAACACCTTCTTAGAACAACACAAAACAGTAGTTCACATACCAAAATGGTATGTACATAGAGTTAAGTCTAAAATTTATATGGACCTGACTACTTCATGGATTATATCTGAACATATATTTTCTTCCCTTCCTTTTGCTTCCATTTTTCCTTCCTTTCCTTTCCCTATCTCTGTTTCCATTTTTTCCTTTCCCATTTTTTTTCTCAGTTTTCTGCCTTTTAAGACATTTAAAAAAAAAATAGTTTTCTTTTTTTTGTACTAAGTAACTTCACTGAAATGAGTGGAATATTTGTTTATATGTATCAGAGAGAATTAGAATCTTTGCTGTGTAGAAAACATGTTGTTATTTACAATCCTTCCTAGGAGCTTTGCGTAATTTATCGTTCTTCTTGGTGGTTAAAAAGTGTTTCCCATAAAAGACCTCACATAATTCCTCACATAATTCAAATTATGTGCAAGAAATACATTTTTAGCTATTTCAGGCTTGGCTATTTAATCATGTAATTGGCACACTTACAGATTTTGTTAGTGTTCCCCAGCAAAATTTGTATGAGTAAGAGTTTAATTTACTTATGGATCCTTCCATAATTTTATTGGTCACACAATTCTCCTACCCTGGCATTTAAGCAGCATCTGTAGTAAGCTTGAAAAGCTCTTTCAGATGATTGATGAACTATAGATATTACCCTAAATCTGGTGGGTGGGGGGTTTTTGTGTTGTTGTTGTTTGTTTGGTTGGTTTGGTTTTGTTGGGTTTTGTTTGGTTTTGTTTTGTTTTGTATTGGTTGGTTGAGTTTTTGTTTGTTTTGGTTTTGTTGACTTTTTTATTTTCTTTTTTTATTTTTTAATTTTATTTTGCCAAGTCATAAAAGTTACTTAAGAATTGATTGTTCAAAAACAATGTTCTGTGACACTATGTCAGGTAAGAAAAGAAGTCAAGAAAGCCTCAAGTATGTTTAACAAGCAGTGGCTAGTGCCAGTAGTTTGTGTGTAGCTACGGGATAAATAGCAAATAATTGATACTTAAGATGCAAAAGGAAAAAGAAAAGTTCATATCAATTTTTCCTTTATTTCAATTGACCTTGGACACAGCCATTACTGTTGTTTATTTTTTCCAGATGATTCTCACAGTTATAACATACCCGTTAGTAAAACCCCACAGAATTTTTTGTGGATTTAGGATTCATAGAATCCTTAAGGTTAGAACAGATATCTAAGATCATTGAGTTCAACGTGTGGAACATCTAAAAATGTTCTCCATTGAAACTATGCAAATGAGATTATATACACTGAATGAGACAATTACTGTCCCCAAGTGGCAAAATTTATAATTTTTGAAAAAGGCTACAGCTTGAGAACTGAACCATAAGTACTGCATAGCTGAAATTTTTATTTTAAAACAGATTATCCATTAAAATTTATGTTGCTACCAATAATTCTAACAAATTGTACAGTAACATGTATAGTCAGATAAATGATAAAATGCTTCTCATTAATAGAAAGTGGATGTGAAAGGGCAGCAGCCAGGATCTTTTTACACAGATTTTACATCTATTTTGCATTGTGTTGTAACCTACTACAGGTGCATAGGATGAAAAAAAATCTATATATTTTTTAAATTTGCAATTTCAGTGTTCTTTTGAGTAAATTCTACAATGCTGATGGATGTAAGTGGTATGAATATACGCTTTATTTAACAAAAGAGTTTTCTGGTTCTGGTAGATGAATTCACAGGCAATGAAGGTACAGTCCTCCATATACTTCACAATATTATATATTTGTCTGATATTAAAAAAAAAAAAAGAGAAAAAATCTCTGCAATTATAATTATATTATATAACTTTAATTATGTTTTTATCAAATGTGTTCCTGTTAAAAGCATTACTGAAATTTTTCAATCCCAGAAAAGATCTTGACTCCAGTTTAATTGCAACTACACAATAAAGCTATTCCAGGAGAAAAGTATTGTAAATTTATAGAGAATTCTGCTTCTTCCAATTAAAACTAAGTAAAATTAATCATGTTATTTCTAAAATCATATTTTAGTAAAAGTAAATAATACCAGTAACATTGCTTTGTCTTAGCTGATTTTTTTACTTTGTTGACCCATAATACTAATATTACATAATACTAATATTACTAAGTCAACTAAAGATCAAATTTTATACTTTAAAAATATTGGTATTCTATTTAGCACTTCAGTAACATATATGATAAAAGGATCTGAAATCAAATACAGAATTTAAGGAAAATATAGGTTATTAAAGATGAAAAGATGAAGCATTTGGGAGTATAATTTACCAGACAGTGAATTCCATCTTGCTTCAGAGACTGTACATATTGCTGTGACCTTCATTTGCTATTTCTACATCGTGCTAAAATTACCTTTGGGCTTTGGTACAGAAATTTTTTAGTGTAAGTTTGGCACCAAATAAAAAGGCTGAGAAAAGGTGATGGAACAATCAAGAGTCATTAATGATAAATGACTAGTGGCCCTGAATATATGGGTTTTCAACCGGGCTGTTGACTTTGAATGATATTGAGTATAAAAGTCAGGGGTTGAAGTGGAGCCTTTGATTTCCCCAGCGGAAACATTTAGGGGTATTGCTTTCTAAACAAGGGATGTATCACTATGACATGGAGGAAAAAGAGATCAAGATTCTGAAGAGCAATCAGCTCAGCTAACAATTTTGATTTTTTTTTTCTTGGGCCTTTAACTCTCCAGCACCATAAAAGGTGAAAGCCTGAGAGATTAGGAGAAGATTTTACAGCTCTGCTCTCGCAGTCTCTCTATTAATCGTACACAAAGACTTTAAGTACAACTGAAATCTCTGGGGAAAGAAAAAATCTGAGCTGTGGAAGGCTCAGGAGGGCTCTGAGACCCTCCCCCCTGCGACTTGAGGTTTAAGATTGCTAAGAATTTAGAGGGGTTAGACCTGCTGAGGAATGGGAGAGAAGCTGACAAACTGACAAACTCAAAACTGAAGAAAACCAGGAGAGGAAAATAGTGATGCCACCAGCATTAATCTTCTCTTACCAGGAGTTTGGGTTGTTCACACTTAGCCATGGAGGCTCTTCTCCTTTGCTTTTCTCAGAAAGACTGCTCAGGGATCCTTCCTCAGTGGGAAAGACAAAAAAGAAACTGGAGCAGCAATAAGATAGCACAGTCTGTATATTATATTTTTAATTGCATTATTATTTCCCTCTGATTTTTGTTAATTATTTTAATGGAGGATTAGGGATTTCTGATAGATAAATTTCATTTTAACTGAAATATCCATAATTTTTGCTTCAATTGGATTAGCAATAAATTATTGTATCCATAATTTGTGTTGGATTTTTTACTCATTGCAAATTTTATCTTAACAAACAAGAAATTGTACCTTGATTCTAAGGCAGTATCTCAGAATGGATTTTTTCCTCTGGTTTTGTGTGTCTCATTACATAGAATGTAATCACTTAAATTAGCTGGGTGAGTTAGGACTATTTTTCATTAATGATCTCAAATATGGTAAATGTGCAAAATATTTATGCTGAAAACATCAGCTAGAAGCAGAGTACTGTATCTTCTGATGGGACTCCTCCAACCAAAATCCAAGGGAAGATGCAATGATAAAATCAGTATACTGCCTCATTTAAATTCCTGGAGTGTTCTGTGAAACCTGTAAGATGCTCTAATGCAGATAGAACACACCAATGCACCAAAAAGGCTGAAATTATGTCAGAATGAAAAAAAACAAGTGAAGACAAAAGTGGAGCTCAATCTTCTCAGTATTCTCTATTGTTTAGGGATTTTTCTCAAAATCTGTTTTTGTCCTGGTTTAGGGTAAATCTGGGAGGAAATCTCTGAAGGGGTGCTTCCAGAAAAGCAGATCCAAGCCACTCCTCCCCATAACTGGTTCGGGAAATAGATTTTCTTGGTGAAAAGTGGAAAAAAACTATTTATTTAACAAACAAAACACCCACATGCATAAAGCATGAACAATACTGCACAATAAAACCTCTTGCCATTCTGAAGAGATGGTAAATTCAGAAAGTCTTTTCCGTGGGTGTGTCCTCGGTTTTTCACTCAGTCTCTCAGTCTCAGTCTCTCCAAGGCCCAAGTCTGTCTCTCTCCAAGGCTCGGGCCCGGTGTCCCGGCTGCAGTGCCGCTTGGGGGGCTCCCAGGCGATGGTCCCTGGTGTCCCTGGATCGAACAATAGCAGAACAGTCACAAAAAACCTTTGCCCTCGGCTAATTAACAATAAAAAAACCCCAAACACAACAACAACAAACCAAACCAACAAAAAACAAACAAACAAACACAACAACAACAAAACAAAGGAGAGCTCTCCGCTGTCCGTGCAGACAACCCAGAGTCCAGGAACAGGAATGCCGAAGGTGTTATCTCTATGTTTTGAAAAACAACTGCCTCAGATGTTCCACTGCTTGTCTCTCCTTCTACCCCCTTTGCTCTCAGATCCAGTTTTAAAAGTGCAAAACTTATTTCTGGGCTAAACAGACAAACGAGAATAAAAGCATCATACAGTCAACCAAGGACAGCTTTCTACTCAGGATTTCAGGAAATGCAACTTGGCTGATGCTGTTGCTTAGAGAATTAGAAGTTTTTTTCTTCACTGTTTATCAGTTTGAACCCTCTTAATGTGTACGATTATAATTAAACGTCTTTCCTGAGAAAATACCCAGGAAATAAGATGTCCAAATTGTTTGCCAAGTAAAAAAACTAAAATAAATATATGAAAATTTCTTTTGAGATGATTACATCACTTACTGAGATGTATTTGATACTTGTGGTGGTTTTAGTTTGCTATGTGAACTCGAAATAATTTAATGTATTATCCTTTTCAAAAAACCCCAAAAACCTGTTGTTGTTCCTGAAACCACTGACTACAAAAATGGGACGAAATAGAGTTATTGAAATAAATGTCTAACCAAAGCAAGCCTTATCTTACATGGAAACATTCTTAATGATGATTTTCTAATCCTTTCCAATTCCCAGCAGGTATTTGAAAAATGTAAACAGCATAGTAATACAACAATGATATTAATTTTGTATAGAGTGGCACAGTATGAATCTTACTCCCCATGTAAGTTCTAGGTATCCTTATAATCTATCAACCAATGCAGCATGAGAATTCTCACAAGTTTATTTTCATATTAAATTATGTTTTAACCCAAACAATCTGCATTACACTGCTAGGCAGATGTCTTCTATGCTTTTCCTCCTATTTTGTATATGTTATGATTTCTATATTTCTTTCAGAATATCTGTGTGTCCCAAAGAGGACAGAATTTAAACATTAAAGAAATAATTTTGCTGATGACTTTTAATTTACTTTTTAAAATTATTTCTCTTTATTTCTAGAGTATTTAACAATCAAAATTTTCCATGAGATTTTTATGAATACTTTAAAAAATGCAGCTTATAGTAAGAAAATTCATGGTCCCATGTTGAATAAAATAAATAAAAGTAGAGAGAAATCTCTTCTTAAAGTACACGTTTTATCAATGTATCATAAAGAGAATATATACGTGTAATCTGTTATGATGATTTTTTAAAATATCCACTAATCTGTAAGACATCAGAAATTTTCTACCTACTAATAAATAAAAGGTAAAAATTAAAAATATCTTAGTGAAGATCTCCTGAATGATAAAATATCTTTTTTCACATCTAAGATCACATAAATTGGAAAAGGAAAATGCTCATATAATGAAGTCAAAAGTAGACTCAAGTCTTTCAGAGTATAACATGTCAGAAGCTAAAAATATTGATTTTATTGCATATAATAAAAATATTGATTTCCCTTGGAAAAAAATATTCTGTAATATGCACATTAATCTCTCTGTTTAAAAAGTATTTCTGTATATACATCATTACTACTTGTCCATTTAGTTAAAAGAGGATCTCAAGCATGTAGTGGTATTTAATTTTTCCCTTGCCTGATTTCCTGCACATTTTCAGGAAATCATTATCAAAGGATTCTTCACTGAAGAGAGACTGAAATTTTTTAATTAAATCTATTTGAATACTTTCTTCAGTCTTTTCCAGTACCAGTAAGTCTGATGGTTTACAGTTTTTTCAAACAATATGTATTCATTTTATCTGAATGACTAATCAGCACTGTTTACACAGATGCTCAGAGTACTATATATTTATTATTTTTTTAATTATAAATTAGTTTTTATTGGAAGATAATATTTCTCCTCTACTTGTTAATTGACCTAATTTTCTCCCCAATGTTTTCTTACACATTTTTTACACATTCATTTTTATTTTTAAGTGATAATATAGTTTGAAAATATCATGGGTTTTTTCATATAGAGTATATATATTCTATATATATAGAGTAATATTATGATGTTTTGGTTTTTTTCAATATCTTTCTCATTAGGTCTTTCTCTGCTGTTATAAGATGGAACAGACATGGAAGGGTACTTCAAAGATTATGGTACAGATATTTTTATATCTATTAACCTGAAAGACTGTTTTTGTAGTAGAATTGTTGGGAAAAAAAGATAGCTATAGAGATTCAAAGGAGAACTAGGACATGAGTTAACAGTTAAGAAGCATGGAAAGTATGGAGTCCAGTGCTTGAAGTTTACTCGCTGATTTTCTTCTATTTATCAGCACAGAAGTACCCAAGATTTTGGAGAAAAATACCAAGTAAAAAGGTTTCATAATATAAAAGTTTCTGATCAGTAAAATAGAACAAGACAGAAATATCTAATTTGCAAGGACATTAAACAAGAAGGAGATTTATGTTTAGGCAGTTTATTTAACATTTCTTAGCCAGAAGATTTGAGCTCTCTTTATTTACAGAATTACCCCATCTGACCTTATTATTTTTGTGCACAAATTAAACATAGCTTTAGGGATTAAGAGTTATTGATGTATTTTTTGGTATAAAATAAACACAAGAAAATAAATTTGTGAAACAGATTTACAAGAGCTCTATTTTAAGACATACATAAATTGGGAGTTGTTTCACATGTTTATGCTTTTATTTGTATAATGAGAATTGTTTTCACCTACCTAATAAATATTAAAACTTAACCAGCCAAAATGTATGAATACAAAATAAGTAACATATTTTAATTCTCATTTTAGTGCTTAATCCAAACATTAGTTTTTAAAACTTACTTTTTCTGACTGATGTAAAGAAGAAGGGATTACAGAAACATGGTCGCTCCTTCCAGGTACTGCTATAGAGGTGAAATGCGTTTGACATTAGGAATATATGGGAAATGAAATTGAAAAAAAATGCAGTTCTTCAGAGATCATATTGTTGCAAAACATGCAATCAATGCTTTGAAAAAATCAATGAATTAATATTACCACAAGAATAACAAGATGTATGGTATAATAAAAGGCATGAATCCAAGAAGGATATAGTCATAGAAATTAAAAATTCACTTACAGTGACTATTGTTTACAAATTCTTTACCTGCTTCATCGTTTCTCATCAGTACTCCTAGTAAAGGTGGTACCAGAGGGATGATTTAGAGTATAAATTAGTAATTTATTTTTACCCATTCCAGCAGTAGTTCAGTGGGTGACCCTGTGTGCACAGAAGAAATGATACATGCATATAACTTATTTACTGCTTTTCAGATCAAGCTGTCTAATTATGCAGTTATGTCCACACATGTAGAATTTCAAATGCAACTTTAATAAAAAGACAAATAAATATAAAGTAATGAGACCTCTACATATAGAATTTCAAGGTGTACAATGATGTTCTTGCAAAAATAACCATTTCATGAGGAAGATAAATAATACAGAGTTCTTTACACCTTCCTTAGATATATTTTTTCAAGCTAAACATGAGTCATTTTTTATCAAAACCTATGTAATCAGGTAGATAAAGAATATTTTTTTCCATTGTGTTACTAAGGGAAGTTCAGTTTGGGGGGCTGTCGATCATGCCTTTTAAAATTTGATTGAAATTTTATTTTGGAAAAATATGAGACATTTTTAGAACATTTTAATATGAAATAAACTCAATTCTTCCTTAATTTGCAAGAAAAGATGATTGCTTCCTTTTGCATACTTTTCTTACACAAGTACTTTATGCATAAAACATAAAGATGATTAAACCTGATAATTTTGCACTCAGAGAAATATATAATTTTATGTTTCAATATGGAAGAGTTCTATAATATTTTACCATTTTTGTTTTAAAATGTCTGGGCTAGTGTCTGGGGGTTAGATTCTGCAGTGTAACTGCCTGAAGATGTTGGAAGACAAAAAAGTGAATCTCTTCTACCTAAAAAAGGATCAACTATGTCTCTATCTAAATATAGGAAAGCTAAACATAAGTAGAAAGAAGAATGGAACAAGCAGTATTGTGACTTTCTACACCTTCTCAAAGAGAATTTCAGGCAGCTTTCATCAACCTCCATGTCTGCTTTAAGGCATAGATGCACTGTCCTTTATTTGCCCCTCATAAGGTGAGGGTTTGGGCACCACAACATGAAAAAGACATTGAACTGTTAGAGATCATGCAAAGGAGGGGCACGAAGATGGTGAAGGGTCTGGAGGGGAAGCCTTATGAGTGTCTGAGGTCACTTAGACTGTTCAGTTTGGAGAAGAGGGGACTGAGGGGAGACCTCACTGCAGTCTACAACATCCTCACAGGGAAGCAGAGGGGCAGGCACTCTTTTCTCTGGTGACCAGCGACAGGACTCAAGGAAATGGCATGAATCTGAGTCAGGGGAAGTTTAGGTTGGATATCAGGAGAAGGTTCTTCATCCAGAGGATGGCTGGGCACTGTAACAGGTTCCCCACGTAAGTGGTCACAGCATCCAGCCTGGCAGAATTCAAAAAGTGTTTGGACAATGTTTTCAGGCACAAGGTGTGACTCTTGGGATGTCCTTCCCAGGGCCAGGAATTGAACTCAACATTCCTGATGTGTCCTTTCCAACATATTCCATGATTCTGTGTTTCTACAGTTCCCCCATTTCTCCTTCTTCCCCCCACTTTATATACTGAGCATGATGGCATATGGTCTGGAATGTCCCTTTGGCCAGTTTGGGTCACCTGTCCCAGCTGTGTCTCCTCCCAACCTCCCATGCACCCCCAACTTCCTTGTCAGAGTGACAGTACGAGAAGCAGAAAGGGCCTGGATTCTGTGTAAGCCCTGCTCCGCAATAACAAAAAGACCTCTGTATGTTATCAACGCTGTTTTCATCACAAATCCAAACACATGGCCCCATAGTAGCCACTGTGAACTGGCCAAAACCAGCATGCAGGAGAAAGCTGGAAGTTATTAACCATTGATGGCTCCTTGATGCACTCATTTTTTTCGGACTGAGGCATTTTTTCTATTCTCAGCTGGTGCACATCATTATCTATTCATTAGGCTTGTCCATTTGTTGATGCTAATTCAACATCCTTTGCCCACTCCTCAAAAATTTGGCAGCCTTTGCACACAGTAAAGGCCTGGATACATGCAAAAAAATATCCTGGACTTTTGTTTACAGCTATGCTAGGTATCTATGTGATTCCTGAGTTACCAGTAGGTGGAAGGATTAGTCTTCATCTACCACCAGCTGAACACCTTTCAGATCCATCCTAACTATCCAGAGATACTTCTCTACTGTTCCAGGATAAGCAGCACCTAAGAATATGCCAGGAGATGCCTTCCTCTGCCACTGTGAAGGCTTTAATTTGGGTGTTTTGGTGGGGATGGGGAGTGAGATATTCCACTCTAATTCTGAGTTGGGGTACATATTGTTACCTGGTCTATAAAAATACCCTGCTGGTTCCTTTTAGACCACTTGATATTTAGATCAGTTCTTTGAGTTTCTTGTGCTATTTTTTCCCCTTCTTAATTTTCTTGTAGTCCCCCTCTTGAAAGTAGGTATAAATTTCCTCAATTTATTTTGCCTACTTTCTTCTTCTACAATCCTAGAGTTAATTTTGCTGTGTTTATTACCTTAATATTCCACTAATATCTTTTTTACTGAATCCTGGATGTTATTACTGGATTCCAGATCAGAATGGCATCTTTACCTGTGGGTTGCAAGACTAGATCTAGAAAGCAGCCTCTCTTCATCTCTTTTTGGCAAGGCATTAGTCCAGCCCACGTGTGGCTAGCTACTCTTACTGCTACTCTTACTAATTTTGAAGCTTCTCTAATATCACTTAATATTTCCTGAGGACAATAATCACCCTGCTTAGGGTGTTGAAAGCTCAATCCCAATACTTTGCTCATGAATGCCACCCATAGAGATTCTGAAGAGCTTCTTTTTTACTGTAATATGTTTCATATACAGTACTATTCCATACCCTGTAATCCCTATTGCATCACTCCTATAAATTTGGCAGTCTGGTAATATTATAACAAAGTTATTATCTTCCTTTTAGCAGGTTTAGGAGATACCTGTTTTCTTGGAGACTTTTACTGATGTCAAGCACTGTGGCTGCCCATCTTATTTTTTAGGCTTTAAACTTCAGTGAAAAGGACTCATAAGGCTTCTCTCTGTTCTGCCACTTAATATTTTTCATGCTAATCAGTGACATTGCAGTATAATTTTGCCTGTGTTTTTTATTGTTATTGTGCGGTTTATTTCCCTCCTGACATTTTCAGATTTTTATTGACTATTGTCCTTTTATTATCCTTCAATCCATATACCTTGTTCCTTAAATTAAGGACTTTACTATTTTTCTAATGCAGCTGATATAGATATAAGTGGTAAATGCATTTGAAATAGTTAAATGTACATGGTGCACTTGATTTATACCTATCACAGGATTTTTCACAAAAAAACGTAGTTCAGAAAGGCAATATTATGACATATATTATTCTTATTTTGTACTGTTCTATTTGATTGCATACTCTGGTATGAAACTGCAGTGAGTGATAAGACATATCTAGTTAAAATACAATTGGAAATTTGAAGCAATAAAAGAATAAATATATAATTTTCCTTTGCACTCAATATGCACAAACACATACAACCTTGTGCATAAATTCTCACAATTACAATGGCAATAAAGCCAATTAATTGCAATGATAAAAAGTTTTCCTTTTTTTTTTTTTTTTGCAAAATTATAGGATTGTTAACATTCAGTCCATTTAATGCCATGACCGGCTAAAGCTTCTCTTTAATGACAGCAATAATACTACAAGTCTGTTGATGAAAATTAAATTAGGAGTTAAAGCCCCTGTAATAAATAAGAGTAAGAAGCATATAGCTTTAAGCTGATATGTCATCTGTTGTTAAAAATTAAAATCTTATTGCAGGTAATAACTAAAAAATTGTTACTATTGTTGTCATAGTATTGCACGGGAAAACTCTTTAGCTGACTAGAAATGTTTCAGCGATGAATAAGTATGCATAAAATAAAGCTAAATGAATATAGGTAAAGACTCTTCAATGCATGAAAATATACATGTTTTGATATACTCTTTATATGTGTAGTGAGAGAAGAATACATTAGCTTTCTGTCAGAATTTATTCATTAAAAACATGATTTCATGTTTTTTAATTATCATTAAAAACATGATTTCATAGTTCCTCCACAATCCAGAAAAAAATCTGAAAATTATTCTTGAATTAAATAAAATGCCTGTGACTTATAAACAGATCTCTCCTCTTTATGAAGTAAGTATTTCTTCTCTGTCTAATAATAATTAATTCCAAAAAAGGTAGGTTTTGTAAGAAAAAAAAGCCTTTGTGAGAAAAAGATGTTATTACACTGGAATATTTTCTAACTCTTTCAGCTGGCCACAGCCTTTGTAGGGGAAATTGTGAAAGCAAGGTCTTCACAATAAGACTCTTTTTTGATATAAGAAATGTTACAACAGTTGGAGACTGCCTCTAACCTATAAAAGCATTTTTAGTGTTATATTTTTATAACATATATAGTTATATTATAATACTGAAATAAATATCTTGCATAATTTTTTGTATTTTTTGAAATAAATATTCTGAGTACTTGCTTACTAAAAATGTATAGAAGATGCAAAATGTCACCCAGCCTTTCTTTTTTAAATTTTTCAGCAGCAAATCTAAGTGTAAATCCTTTTGTCAAATAATAAGAGCAGCTCAAGATCCTCTACTGAAAAGGAAGAAAATTTACTCTTAGTAACTACATATATTTAGAAAATTACTCCAGAAATGAGAGTGTAATCGATATTCCACACACAGTCCAGAAAGGTTTGAGTCCAAATAATATTAAACAATTTATTTTTCTTCCAAATGTGGTATTTCTGAAGCTGAATTTTCCTGGTTTCCTAGAAATGTCAGTTATATACTCACCAAGTACAGCATGCTTAATGAATTCCTTGGGGAAGCCAGAATATCTGTAGCACAATTAACTTCCCATTCTTATGTAAATGAGGAATTTCAGTGTCCCTGACGGAAGCCTGCTTTTGGCTACAGTTAGCAAGTGTATGCCATTAAATGACACATGGAGCCTTGAGCTGAAATTTAGACTTCACTAATTTGTGCTGTGACATGTGCAAAGCTGCTTTAGAGGAATGTGAGACACCATTTTTTAAATGTACCTGATGAAATGGGGATTATTACCGCTGGCTAGACTGTAGTCAGCAGTCTGATTACTTTTGCTTTTCCTTGGTCTTAACAGAATAAGCACACTGATACTCTCTTCACACTTTTTATATTCCTTATAATATTTTTGGTCATATTTCCGTATTATAGTTATCCAGTTGAGATTACTGATTTAAGATGGAAAGACTGCAATAGGGTGAGATTGTATTTTAGGTTGTATGTATGCATTTGAAGTCATGTAATTAATGTTATTACTGAAAATTTAATTCTGAAAAGAGAAATAAACTCCAAGTCAGGTAGATAGGCTTCATGTAGCTTGTAAAGGAAAATAAAATCACCTAAATAAATTTAATCACCTGAGTGAGATAGAACAGTGAGAAAACAATATCCAAAATGAAAAGAGAATGTTACTGAATAGTTCAAGCTTTATTATTTCTAGTAAAGTCCTTTGAGATCTCTGGGTGAAAGGCATTGTATAAATGCAAAGTTATTATTGTCTCAGAGGAAAAAAACTATGTCAGTTCTAAAACATTGAAAACAATCAGATTCAAGCTGTAATCATAAAATGGGATCTGAGTATTTTGCATCTGACTTTTAGTTACCTAGGAAGATTCCTAAATTCAAGTTGGGTTCTGGCTTCCTGCTTTTCGTGGAATTTGTCAATTGGAGAAATAAAGGAAAAACAGAAACAAAGTGTACAGAGACACAGATCTTAAAAAAAAAGAAAAAGAAAACCTCATGGAGATAATGTCAAGACACAATGCATACACTACAAACACCTCTTCCAGGAAATTCAGCATGGACTTTGCAAGCAGTAAGATTGTAAACAAGGGGAGACTTTTACTGGGATTAATAAAGTTGTACAGACTTATGGAGGGATGTGCAGGGAAAGGGAAAGCAGAAAGGAACAATTGGTGGGAGTGAGAGAGAAAGTGGTATAAATGGGCCTGGTGATGTGTAAAATGGGGCCAGTCCATACATGTCTGTCTGAGCCCCATGCTTGCTTCCCCCAATCGGTCCTAAATTCTTATTCCTGCTTACTAAATCTGAGTTCTCTATGTATGTATTGTTGAAGGGAGCACCTTGTTTCTGGCCGTCTGTGTAGCCACAGCTGGGACTGTGGCAATGTCCTCTTAGTGTTTCTGTGAGTCTCTGGGATACATGTTCAGCTTCGTTAGTGTTTGAACCTGTAAATTGGAAGCAGCATTCCTCAGCTTGGACAGACATCCCAACAGGGATCACTGGTACTGGAATGGGCCACAGTAGCCAGACAAGAAGGTTCTGGGTCAGGGAGGCTGGAGGAGTTGACAATTGAATAATACACAAAATGCCAAAATACTGTCTAAGTTACCCCTTGCTGCTTGACTTTAGCAATGCAATTCAAATGGGAATCTCTTTAGTTATCTCTAGTCAATTTAAGCATTTTGGCTTTCATAAGAAAATATTTTTGGGGCACCTCTTGTTTCATTTCTCTGCAAACACTCCAGCTCAGAAGTTTTTTCCTCTCAAGATTTTATGATTCTCACATTAAGTTCTCTTCTGAATAAATTTGCACATTAGACCTGCTGAGATAACTCTAAAAGAGAAGGAAATCATTCCTGATTTTACAGACAGCTTTAATGGATGAAACACTTCCTTAAGAAGGGAAATGCACACATAGAAACAATTCTTCAGTTTGACAAATCCCAAATCCTGCTGTGTGAGGAGAATGTTAACCCCCACTTTCTAAATGAGACAAATCTGATTCTTTTTCAACCCTTCTGAGAAATATAAGCTATTGCAAATTAATAGTATATAGATTTATTAAACCAGTCAGCAAGCAAGAGACATGTCTCTTTAATTCAGAAATACAAATGCTTTCCTAGAATTGTGAGAAGGATTGTGATCATTCTTCCCAATGTGAAAAAGAATGGGTCTGTCTCATGCTATTTTCTAAATCAGACTTTATTTTTTTTAAAAATCATAAAGATTTCACCAAATGAAGGTATATAAAGGTCCTGTGCGAAGGGGTATTTTCTGACTGTGAAAATGCAGAGAGTCTCCTCATATTTTTAAGTACCTTTTGTATCCCTTTGTAGAAAATACTGGAGATCGAAGTTTAAATAGTATACATCTTGTCATGTTTGGAACAGCACCTTGTGAACACAGTCAGCATTATTTATACTGTTAAGGCCATTGCTTTCTTCTTAACAGACAACCAGAAGCAATTGACCAAAAAACCCTCAAAACCTTGAGAAATTGCATCTGTGCATTAAGTTCCAGTGAAAAACATTTTTTCTCCTTTTCCGTCTCTGTTTAATGATTTGACATCTGTCAGATCAAGCAAGGGGAAAGCAAAGAAAATCATACACAGGATATCCACACCACTATAGGAAGAGTAAACCAATAAATATATCTAAACAGGTAGAGAAGAAATGATTCTTACCTAATGGGATTAATGATGTCAAGGACAGATGGCAGTAAAAAAACCCAAACAACTTTTATATGCTCCACTACTAGACAAGACAATATGCCCAAAACCTAGATAATTTTCCAGATTCTTATATTTAAATATACACTTACATGCTCATCATAAATGTGCACACACGTAGTGAGCTTAATTTTAATTTTGAAAGTGAAAGAAGAGGTACATAAGTACACCTTGGACCTGTCAAGTTCCATTTCCCTAAAAACTATGTGGCAATTGGTTTCTCTGCAAGAATTGAGTCCTGAACAAGACAGACAAAACTACTAAAAAAAACCTACACTTCCTCTAACTTGTACTACTTTTGTCTTCATGCTTCTTACATTCTTTGCTCCCTAATGATGTCATGGCATGTGGGAAATATGGATTCAAACATCGTAGTCTGGAAATGGCTTAAAACCTATACTTCTAATATTGTTTTTTTCTTCTGATAAAGGTTTAATCTCTGGGCAGACATGTATCTTTCTGGGGGGCACCACTACTGCCATTAATTATATCTGAAACCCATCCTTATGTTTTTCCCTGGGAGAGTAATTAATATTAATTAATATATACAAAAAGCGAGTTCTTGATTGATATTTTTTTCTTTCAGAAGAAATGTGGCTAGTATGAGACATAAAATGGTAGAACTTTTAATCATGAAAGCTTTAATTGTGGATATTTTTGAGAGCATAGAGTAACACTGCTATTTTCTCATTTGAGTTGTAGTTTTTAATAGGATGTGATCCAACAAAAACAGCTGATGGTTCAGGCTTTTACCCTCTAATTTTATGATTGCAGGATACCCTGCCATCTTTGGGAAAACTATTGGAAACAGATAAAAGCAGGTATTAATCTTATGAATCTTCTTTCCTGAGCATGATTCTTGTTTATATGTAATGTAAGTGCAGCTATTTGCATATTTAATAATCATTTGCTGCTGTTAATAATAAATAGCTGTTGAAGCTATCCAACTTTATCTTCTACTTTCTTCACACAGAGAAATTAAGTAAATGTTAAGTGAAATTCTCTAGCCTCATCATGTTTTGAATCCTTTGAATATTTTTTTTTCTTCCAATTGTCTGAAAACAACCTTGTTTTAATAGATACACATATGTTGTTGAGATACAGTAAAGGAGAAATTCAGCAGGAAACATTGAGGGTCAGCATGTAGGTATGTATAGTAGTGCAACACTGAAGAGATTTCATGATCATATATTTTCCGTGTACTGTTCCTTAAAGTATTTATGTTGTTATTGCATGTAGTGTGCATGATACAGTATGAGGTCAAAAAAACCCACCTCTATCTTCTGCTTAAATTAATGAGAAAAGATAGCTTGGAAAAAAATAGTGTCACGTGACAAAAGTTGAGCAATGAATGATGTCACTGGTATATATGAAGAAGCCCTTCCTCTTACCCTTGACAT
>WEKY01043609.1:142-88293 GCA_013390045.1 Picathartes gymnocephalus
GTCTGGACGTGGTCACTGTAGTCCAGGAACACCGCAGCATCAGCTGTTTGACTGTGCATGGTGTGTCCTGGGCTCTCTGTCTCGTCTGCTGAGGCTGGCATGTACCGGGCTGTGTCCAGGAGAACCTGGCCGTCGGCTCTAGGGCTGTGCAGGACACGTGTCTGCCTCCCTGCGTCTGCTGCTCTGGCTTTTGCACCCATCTCTTCACCGGTGCTTGGTTCCTGCTCCCACAGTTTTTCTGGCTCTTCCAAGGGTCTCTGCACCACAAGCACAGCCTTCTTAAGCACCTCACTACATATGTAGTCAGCTGCATTCAAAAAGACCGGCGCATCTGCTGCAGGTCTGCCTGTCTCACATACGGGGCTTTTTGCTCCTGCTGCGGTGGGTATTCCTGCTGGTGACACATCCCCACTGGGTTCCAAGTCTTGTTGTTCCCCAATCGGCTGGCTGGATGCACACATCTCAAGTGTAGCCCTGTCTGGGACATCTCTCCTGACACACTCTGCTGTATCCAGCAGATCAGTGCCATCAGCTGGTGGGTGCTTCTTTTTCTCCTTTCCTGTGCTGGACATGGCGTTGGAGGCTAAGGGCAGAGCCCTCAGTGCTCTCCGGACAAGGCTCTGCCATCTCTGTCGAGCCGGGGTGTTGATCAATGTAGGTGCAGCAAGGCTTTGGGCACGTCCTGCAGGTCTTTCTGCTGTTGTTAATCCCTCTGCACTTCGTTCCTGATCCTGCTCCTCCTCTGGACATTCCAACGGTTTCTGAACCATAAGCAGGGCCTTCTTAATCACCTCAGTTTGGAGGAAGTCGTTGTAGTCCAGGAATACTGGAGCATCAGCTGTGCGACTGTGCACAGTATGTCCTGGGCTCTTCGTCCCTTTTGCTGGGGCTGTTACCCTCATCTTCTCTCCATTGACTTGTTCCAGGTCCCTCTGTTCCGACCTGTGCTTCTCAGATCGCTGGATCACAATCATCGCTCTGCTTAGGATCTCATCTCTTGTGTACGGGGCTGTGTCCAGGACGGCTGGGCCATCAGCTCTGGGGCTCTGTGGGGCATGTGCCGGCCTCACTGCCCCTGCTGCTCTGGTTCTTACTGCCAGTGTTGCATCTCTGCTGTGTTCCAGGTACTCCCGCTCTTCTGTCTGCTTCAGTCCCTGGATCACAATTGTAGCCTTGCTCAGGAACTCACTGCTGGCATGCTGGACTGTGTCTGGCAGATCCAGTGCACAGGCTCTGGGCTGCTGCTGTTGCGGCTCTCCTCTCCTGTGCGCTGCGGTGAAGGCGCTGGGCAGAGCCCTTGGGGCACTATTGAAGATGGATGTCCGTCTCTCTCGAGCCAGGGCATCGATGACTGTGGGTGAAGGACATCTGAAGGCAGGTCTTGCACGTGGTCCTTCTTTTGTTGCTTCCTTCATGCTCAGCTGCAGGTCTGGCTCTGCTTCTTGCAGCTGCTGGACAGGCCCCTGCTTCACGGGGTGCTCCTTGTCCAGGCCCTCAGCCCTGATGGACTGGGCTGCCTCTGGCAGAACCTCTTTGCAGCCTCTTGGGTGCTGCCTCTTCTGCTCTCCTTTGTCTTGGGTGGCAATTAAGGCCTTCTGTAGGACTCTCAGCACCTTCCTGTGCCACATCTGGCTCCCTTCAGCCAGGGCATCCAGGCAGGCAGAGAATGGGGTGGTGTAGNGCATCCAGGAAGGCAGAGAATGGGATGGTGTAGGTGAGGGCCTGGCCTGAATCTGGCCCAGCTGCTGCCTGCTCCCCCACCAGAGAGGGCTCTTCCGGAGCTGCTGGGGTGACCATGGCTGTGCTACCTGCTCCTTCAGGCTCTTCATCTGAGGGACATTGCTTGTCCTGAGGCCCTTCTGTTGTGCCATTTGCTACCGTTGCCTCATTTGTGGGGCAGCTGGGACCCTCCTTGGGAGCAGTGTGGGAGCCCTTGTTGTCCTGAAGGCCCAAGGAACTGACAAGGTGATGGACAGGAGACGACCCAGTGCCATCTGTCCCTTGGTACAGCTCTCTGTCTACAGCATCTTCCCATTCCTCTTCCTCAGACAGCTCAACATCAAGGGCGTCTTCCCATTCCTCTTCCTCAGACACCTGGGGACAAATGGAGACTTCACACTCCTGCACCTTGGTCCAGACCAGTGGCTCACTGCTTGCAGCTTGGGCCCCCAGCCCTTCCAGTTGCACCTGATTGTTCATGGTGCCCTCAGTGAACCTCCTCTCTGTCACCTCTGGCTGCTGTGGTGTGGTGTAGCCACTTGTCCATGGGAGGCTTCTGGCCCTGTCCTGTCCAGTCTCAGGCCCTCCCATTCTGTTGTTGGCACTCACCTGCCCAGGTGTGTCATCCAACCCCCAGGAGCGCCTCAGCGAGGAACCCTGTCCTTGGCTCTGTGGCTCTCTGTCCTCCAGGCCATCCTGCTGCTGCGGCAGGGGGGCTTTCCACGAGCCGTGGGCCCGGAAGCTCCTGTCCGCCTCCGCTGAAGGCCTTCTCTTGAAGGACACGATGACCTCCTTCAAAACAGGCCTGTGCTTCTTGTGCCCCCACAGCCATGAACGGCTTTGGTGGCACTCAACGTGCACTGACAGCCCTGCTCGCTCCTGCTGTGCAACTTGTTGCTGCCGGCCTGTGCCTGCACCTGCATCCCTGTTCAGGGAAGCCGATACAGGCACGCGGCCTGCCTGCGCCGGCTGTGCTGCCGGCCGCTCCTCCTCCATGCTGGCCTGTGGCATCCTCTGCCACAGAACTCGCACTGCTGACCTAGAGAGTTGCTGCCTCCTGAGAGAGGTGCTTCCCTAGGACTGGGCACCGCAGGGCTCTCTGCTCCTTAACCTCCCTCGCTGTCACAATGGCCTCTGCTTATTATGGCCACTGCATCACAAAGGGCCACTCTCACACAGGGCCACGCCCCAGCTTTGCCATTTTCTTGTCTAATGCCATCTTAAGAAGGACAATGAAGATGTAAACAATACGGGACCCAGATGAGGTGAAACAGCTTTTTTTAGTTTTGCGGTTTCTACTCTGCTACCTGTTGGCTCAGCAAGAAAGACCCAAGTAAATAACAGTCCAAAACTATCAGAAAGGGTGAAGAGGACAGAAATGCTGTTATTTAGTCATGTGTTTTTCCAACAAACGCTCCTCATCTACAAGCAGCAACTTAATAAGTTTTATTTGGGAAGCAAGATATCCTCAGGCAGACTTTGAGGTCATGACTACAAAATGAGACATCACTTCCTCCACATGCTCCCACCTCAGGAGTTCACTTCTTCCTTTGGCCTTCCCAGCCACTTAGAAGGTTTTTCTCTGATTCTCCCTGACATCCATTCATTCAAAGTCCTGCCAGAATTCAGAGTCTCTTCTGTATTGCTGTAAAGGCTGTTGGAGGCTGCACTATGCACAGTGACACACACGACACTGACTTTTTGAGGACTTCAAGAACTGGACATCACTCCCTTTTGTGGAATTCTGAGTGTGGGAAGAGAATGAGAGTGTTCCCACATGGCTTCCACACTCTCAAAATAAAACCTTTTCTTGGCAGAGGAAGGACCAAAATCTCCAAGAAGAAAGGCACAAAGGCTTTCCATCTATAGAAGGATTCCAAATTCCAAAAGATCTGTGTAAATACAAATGCTACAAGAGCCTACAGGTGAAGGAGAGAGATCAAACAGCAGCAGTGTTGTACGAGAGGAGGTTCTGCTCTTTCAATGGTTTCCCACTGGGAGAATATAACTTTTACACAGCAAAAATAAATGGAGATCTTCATTTCTGCTGCAGTGCTAAATGACTTTTAGATGCAGATGGGGCATGCAGGGAACCGAAAGAAAGAGGCACGTTCAAGGAGAGGGAACAAAACAAATTAAGTGGAAATCACCCCAAAAATACCCTGTTCATGCTGCAGATCCTGTCCAGCTGTAAACGACATAACAGCCTTTCTGTGTAAGGCAGCATTTGTTCATATACCCAAGTATTTAAATAATTTACCTAAAGGATTCCAATTTATTAATTTCACATTTATTGATACTGACCCACTAAAGCAAACAAGTTAAACCACGAAAAGTCAGCATACTAGAAATAAAAACCATTTTAGAAATTGTTAAAAATACCCAAACAAGGCAATAAAGGCGAGATGAAATTCCAGTTCCACTCTGTGCTATTGTCTTAGAGATCATTACAAAGGTCCATTCAACCAAAGATCACACTTGCATGGGAGGAAGTCCTCTCTATGCGCTGTTAATTGCTTCAACAATCTATAAAATTAATGGCTAAATGAACCGCATTTAGAGTGACTGTATTCCAGATATTATTTGCATTTAACAGAATGTCCTTTGTTAGTAAATCCTAGACTTGTGAACTGTTTGGGACAGAGCAGGACAAACACCAGGGAATTGCCTCAACCCCGCAACTGCACCACAGACAGGGATACACATCCTTCATTCAGAGGCTGCAGAGCTGCTCGGAGGCACAGGCCTTTCACCACCCTGTTGTTCCTAAATCCTGCATCTTGTGCTCCTGAGAAGGAGGAAAGGGAGGGCACAGCAGCCAATTCCCTCCCCAGGGCTGCCGTGCCCTCCCTAAATGTGTTTTTGCTGGAGTTTCAGTGCTCCCCACTGCTCAGAGCACTCCTTGCCCCTGGCTCTGATGCACCCTCAGCTCTCCCAGCCTGGCATCCCTCACTGTTCCTACTTGGCACACAGGGCACATCCAAAACAAAGGTAGAGAGAACTCAGATTTGCTGACACTTCTCTGCCAAACACCAGAGGCCAAGCCAAGCCACATCTCCAGATTCACCCGAGAAGTTCAGCACCCATTTCAGTTCAAATCACTGATTTTTAAAGGGGGAAAGAAATAAGTGTCTTCTTTTTGACTAGAAATTTCCATGGTATTAAGAACTTATTTTGCTATCTCTTCCCCCATCTGTGATATGGAAGTAAATCTTCCTCTTCCCTAAATCTCTCTCCCTTGACTCATCTCAAACATTCCTTCACTTGAAAATCCAGATTCTCATCTGTTCCAGGCCTCATTCCATGCCAGATTCTTGGGGAAGAAATTTCTTGTCTTAGTAAAGAGCTGAATTTCTCTCTTCTTTTCTCCTTGCTTACTTTCCCAGGTCAGATCCACCTCTTCCTGCTGGATGTACTAATTACCATTCTGTTGCCACTCTCCATGCACGTTTCCATTTCCCTTCTGTTGCATTCAGGTTTCCACCTACCAGTTTCTCATTTCTGCTGAGTCTATTTAGACTCTTTTTTTTCTTTATCCATATCATCCCTCCTCCTCTCTTTTGGCTGGTATTTCTCAGATTGGACAAAGTACCCATTTCTTTTATTGCAAGCACAGGCAGGCATTTTGCACGTTTTAGATAAAGCTGTGTGCATGTGCCTGAGTTTGAATCAATACAGATGTAGATACAAGCCAAAGCTCGTGTTTCCAAGCAGGAGCAAAAGCATGACAATAAATTTCCCCTTTTCAGAAGAAACTCCATTTAAAGAACAATGATTTAGAGAGCCAATGCATACACCAACTCCAATTTCTTCTCATGATGGGCAACGTGGGAAGGGAACGAATAAAATCTGGGCAGAAAATGCCACGGAGAAATGGGACTCACACACCATTATTTGTCTGAGGGGAATGACAGCTCTTCTAAGGCCTTCTGTGGCCCAAGATCCAGTTGGAATGCTGGGATCTGACCCTTAAATGTCCAGATGCCTTTGGAAACCTTCCGGTTCTCCTCACCACGGACAGGATTCAGTGAGCAGGTTGGTTTCCTACTCTCCAAAGGCTTGCAAGCCCCACTCCAGAAAAGTGTCAGCTGCATCCTGGACACCAAGATTCCCTTCTGGTCAAAGATTATAAATAGCAGCAGGCAAATCAGTTGTCATTAATCATTTCTAATAGCACACAAGGCTTTAAAACAGCAGTCAAGGGAAAGAGTAATTAAAGACATAAGTATATATGGGAACTGGGATGGAATACAACTTTGGGATTTGCCAGACAGATATTCATTTCCTTTGGCTTCTTTGCTAGAGATTTCCTAGAGGACACACAGTGAATCCAATTGATCTGGACTTCACAAAAATATGTCCTATAGGGCCACATGGAAAATGGCTCTTTGCAGGAAAAAACAGGAATTTGTACAAGGTCTGAAAAAGTACATGAAGTGTTGATTTGTATGAAAGGAAATACATTATGTGAAAAGGAAATTCTTTGACCAAAGGGAATTACTCATGGAGCTCTTCAGTGCTGGGTATTGGGAATGTTGCTGGGAATTCTCATTAGTGACCGTGGCACGTAATGTAAGAAATGTGCTAATGAAGCTTGCTGATGACCCCAGGTTCAGAACTGCTCCAGAGAAGAGAACAAGATTAACACTAAGTGGATGATCTTGAGGCAAGAAGTCACAGAAAATCCACAGAAATTTGTGGTGCAAGTTGTGTGGCACCATATCACTGCAACATCACTGAGGTGGAAAGACTGGGAGCACTGGATAACAAAATCTGAAAGGAAGGACTCTGGGATTAGCAGAAGAGGAAAGCACTTTCAGGAGCAGAAACCAGAAGAGGATGGCCTAATTTATACCCCAAATCAAATCTGATTTAAATGAAACAAGGGGCTCAAAGCACATAGGCCAGAAAACCTTGAAGAGCCTCATGCCATGCCTAGGAATAACAAGGCAAAAGCTCCAACATGCTGCTAAACCTAAGGACTGTTTTGATCATCAGCCATCAGTGAAGGACCAGAATCTCCTCCCTCTGACCCCAGCTTCCACTGATGGCATCTTCATGGCCACCTGGAGCCAGGTATCCTGTGCACATGCCCTGTCTGCCAGAAACACTCCAGGCTTCACAGATGGGAGGCAGCTCTGGGCTGGGACTGGCAGCACGTGGAGAGGAGCTGCAGCCTGGGGAGTGGGAAGTGTTGCAGACCTGGGTTTAAGAAGGCCTTGCAAGTGGTTTGTGAGATGTGACAACAACAGGGAACACTCTGGGGCTGTGTGTTGTGAAGCACCCAAGCACCCAGGTGGACATCAGTGAGGGAGGGTGACAGCAAGCACAAGGTGCCCCCAAAAGCCATGGAGCACTTCAGCACCAGCAGGATGTTAAAATCAAGTGTGCAGTGTCATAAAAAAGGTGGTAAGAAGCCAAAATTGGGTGAGGTTTCTACAAATCCCCCCCATCTTTCTGTGATTTGACATCTTAGAGAGAAACAGACTTTTTTTTCTGCTTTTAAAGTAAAAACATTCCCTGCAGTGAACACAGCTTAAATATTCCAGCATCCTGTTGTTGTATCCAGTCCAGGAAGTGAAACCAAGGCCCTGGGTCTGTAATTGGGGCCACATGGATGTCCCTGTGCTCGTGCTGGAATGTTCTGACTCCACCAGCCCAGCCATGCGGCTCCAGGTGACAGCTGAGCCAAGGTACCCAAGTTACTTCACTGTGACCCTGGGCAAGTCATGATGAGTCTTTAGCTCAGTTCCCCATCTGCCAAACTCAGGTGATCACCCAACTCTCACCTGCTTGGAGCCCATCAGGGTAGGGAATGTTTTCTAGATGAATGTGCAAGAGCACCCTGATTTTGGCTACAGCAACCAAGTGCTACAGTAATTATAGATATCACAGAAGTAGAGCCATATTATATAAATTATTCTAATGAAGAATAATTTATATCAATGGCTATTCTCCTGAAAAGTCCCAGCACTTGGGGCTTTCATGTTTTTGTTTTTGGAACAGATTAATCACTTTCACATCATAAACAAATAACGGTTTTAATAGATTCCATACTTGTGGAACTTTTACAACTAACATGCAGCAAAGCTCTTGCCCTTCACAGGCTTGGGGTTTTTTTTGGTTTTTCTTTTTTTTTGCTGAAATAGCAAAGTATATTCTGCAGCAAATTAAGTGTGATTCACGTGGCATTTTCTACGAGTGCTCTGTGGATGTGGCCTATGAAACAAGCTTTGTTAGAATTCTGTAGCTCTTATGTTCCTTTTTTTTTTTTGTGCTTATAATTCTAGATATGTTTTTGCTGCAGTTTCATCTAAAGAACAACAGGGGAGCCTTTCTCTGTCCAGTATAACACCTATGAATTCCTACCAGTGCAATAACAGATGGGAGGAGTCTGATGCTGCCCTGTCACCCACTGCTCTGTGCTTCCCTTCTACCCCAGGGCAGAGGAAGTGAGAGCAGAACCAACCCTCATAAAGGCACATGTGAGCTTTCACAGGCAAGTTCAACTTACAAATTAATGTCTGCTTTTCCAGATTACCCCAAATTTCCTTGTTGTGCTCACACCCGTTCTGTTCTCAGGCAGCAGCTGAGGCAGGGATAGTCCTGTGGGATGAAGCTTGGGGAATTCCCATGGCTGAGGTATCATCACCACCACAGAGATCCCTTACTACTTTTTTGCTGTATTCAGTATTTCTGCATCTGTTTGAAAAGCCCAGTTCTCTGGAGAAAGGCTCAGCTTAGAGTGACCCAGGCCAAAGTGAGCCTCTGTTGGGCGATCTTGCTGTAGAACCTCTGCTGGCATGGGAAAAAAAAAAACCCAGCACTTACGTGCCTAACATAAAACATACTGGACTGAGAGGCCCAGAGAAAGGTGGTGGAGACAAGATTAATGGTTTTAACTGGGAGTGAAATCCAGTAATTAAGTAGTGACCCATGACACTTGAGAAGCAGTAACAGTTTGTTGACCACAAGAATGATTGCTCAGAGCACCTTCTTAATGTTGTAAATGTGAAAATGATTTACAGCATGACCAACAGGGAAAAAAAAGCAAGTTAGCAGGCAGACAGGATTGACAGTGGTAATTGTTCCTGACTGCATACATATGTGGAGGTAGGAAAGCAGAAATACTTTTGCTGCGTAGCATGGTAGCTATATATCAAAATTACCAACAGCAAAGGACTCAAACTCCTTGAGCTGAGGTGATTAAAAAGCGTGCAAACACTGCTCACAACACCACAACAAACGAGAATCCTGAAAGGGGTGAAAACTTTACCCTGGATTTCAGTAGGGCTGGTTTGCCTTGCATCTGGAGTTGTGACAGTATCAGAGCCTTGGGGACAGAGCCAAAAACCAGATGGTTAATATCCAAAATGAACCTCAGCACACAAATGGCTCTGCTTCTGAAGAAAAAGAAGTAGGAAGATTCTCAGAGGATTTCAGCAGTATCTGAAAGCAAAAATTGAGATTTAACTGAAAGCCAACAGAGAACTAGCCAAGTGTTTGGGAAGGACACAACACTTGTCTTGCAGTGAACTTTGCTTACTGGCCCACTCCAGCCTTGCAGAGGCACTTTTTGTGGTCCTGAGAGAAAACATGAATATCAGAATATCCCTGCTTCCCCTTGGCCTGTAAAATAGGAAGGCAATTGAGTCTTCTTCCCCTTGGCCTCACCTGGCCCCACTGGCAGCTCACTGGGGGAGAGATGGTGCTCTACAGCATGGCTTAAGGTCTGACTGTCTCGTAAAGCAGGATGAAGGCTTTGTGTTACTATCAGAAAAAAGAAAGGTTCATGTTGCCCGAGTTTGGAAATGTTCCCCTTTTTTATGTCAGAGAAATGGCTCTGCAGCTTGCAAGAGAATTTGGTAAAAAGCTCATGGAAGCAGCTAAAGAGCTGGAGAAGAGTTTCCTTTCCAGATTTTTTTTTTTTTTTTTTTTTGGTACCTGAACCTCAGCTTTGCTTTCGTTTTGTGAATGATCACAACTTTCTGGGTCAAGGCAAAGAGGTTTTCTGGACAGAGCAGTCCAGGGAGACACCAAACACCCACCCACACCAGGCACCTCCAGCCACCAGCTCTTGGAATGACCTGGGTTGCCAATCAGCAGCCCCAGCACAAAGCAGCACCTCTCCCCTCTCCAAAATGAAAGGCAGTGCAGGAGAAGTAGAGGTGACAGGAGCACAGGTCATCATGAGGCTGAGCACAAGAAAGAGCAGGGCCTTGTTTCAAGTGTAATTATTATTATGCTTGGCTTTTTCGGCATCTCTCGAGTCCTCTGTTCCACCATCTCCTCTTAAAAGCTGTTCAGTTTTGTTGTGTTTTTTAATATAGCCATAACCCCATTTTATGTAGAAGGGGAAATGCTGGCTCCCTGTGGCTTTCATGGATTTTCATATTGGTGTAATTCAAACAATATGATGGCTCAACTTGATGTCGTTTCCTGGCTGCACTGGGGCTCGTGGTAAGCCAGAGTTTAAACTTTATTGGGGCACGTGATGGAGCAGCAGCCAGCACCACAGAGAGCCCAGATGAAGGCAAACAGTGGCCAGGCTGCTCAACTCAGCCCAGCAAGGACACTTCTTACCCCAGCTAGGTGCCCTCTGGCCAGGTGAGCCACCCAAAATTCCACCCAATGAGATGCAAACATGCAAAGGGCCACAAGCACGTGCACAGAGACTGAAAACACCAACTCCAGCCCCACTGCAATGGGCAAGAAGGAAGCACAGGTACAAAACGTCTGTGCTACATTCCCAGTACCTGCAAGCTGGCTTTTTGTGACCCCAAAGCCAGTCTGAGCTCTCCTCTTAGAGTCCTCAGAGCATCAGAAGCGTTGGTGTTTTGTTCCAGTGAGGACAAGAAGCATTTGCACTCTGGTTTTAATTATAACTGGAGGTGGAAAGACAACAAAAACTTGAAGAACCAAGGTTGAGAAGAAAGAGGTGAACAAAAAGTGGTGTTGTGGCATTTGTGCCTGTCTCCAGTTGTAAGCATCTTTAACAAATGCCTGTCTTTGTGTCGGGTGTTTGCACATCCCTGAACATGAACACATCTAAGAAGCAGGGCTGGTAGCATAACTTCTTACTCAGCTTGCCAAACATTTCCAATTATAAAGCCCTGTTTTCAATTGCTAATAACTTTGTTAAACTTAAACCACTTGGGCTTCAATTTTCCATGCCAAGTGTCTGCCTTGGGCTGAATTTTTTGTTATCCCTTCTTTACTTTTTTCTAGCTGTCAGCCAATAAAAAGGTTCAGTTGTTTCAGAGAAGATGGCTAGGGAAAACAAAGAGGCTTGCAACACAGACATATCCTAGGAAATTTGTCTTGCAAAATTCTGGAGTCTTTCTCTTGTAGAGAAAGGACTGGAGATCTGAAGTATTGAAAAACTTTATCAAATCTGAAACAGCAAAATTGCACTAAAAACTCTTTTATACTCAAGCAATACCTCTTACGTCTCTGCAGATCCATCTCTCCTGGATACATTTTAGCCTTTTGCCTTGCTGGCCATGGCAGGACAGTTTGACCACTGCATCACAGCCCAGCTGCACTCGGATTAGGGGCAGAGAACCTGGTTTTCTTTCATCCCAACTCTCCTATTAGTCATCATCCTCCCCTTCCCAAAGGCAGCCATCCTTGCTCTAACCTGCCACCTCTCCCTCTGTATCCCTGCATTTTTTCAGCTCCAACAGGGAATGCAAAGCAAGGTACAGTGTTAAAATGTAGTCCCTCCTTATAAAACCCACATTATAGCAAAGATGTGTCATTTCCCCCTCTCCCCCCATGCAGCAGTACCTTCAGGATCCCTGGAGTTTGCCCACTTATAAATATCCCCAACTCTCACATCTGTTTCCGACTGGTTTCTGTGGATGGGATTTAATAACAAATATGTTCCCCATCAATCCTGGCCCTTGCCGTGCCTACAGTCCCTAACAGGCTTACGTATTTTCTGATCAGATCAGATGTTCTCTGTGGTTTGTTTGTCAGATTTGCTGTTTGGTGACTTTCTCCTGGCAAATCGGGTCTGAAATGTAAAACATGTTGGGAAGTAGCACAGAGCCACCAGCACTGCTGGGTTCAGGGCAAGCACAGTGAGACAGGCATCCTGCAGCCCCACATCTCCTGGATTTAGATTCCTGGCCTGATACACAGCTATTCCAAAGGGGAGGTTCACATTCCTCCTTGTATCACGCTCCTGGGAGATGTTGGACACGTAGCAAATGATGCTTGTGCACCTCTGGGACCCAGAGCTGCCTCCTGTGGCATTGAAATGTAGCTGAAAAAGTCATTCATACAGGCAGGTGTGGGAGGATTTTAGCCTGACAGGACTATAAAGAGAGGGTGCAGAGTTCTCAGCTGTCATGTTCCTTAAAAGGTGGAGGAACCACTGAAATAATCCAGGTCTAACTCCCCTAACATCCACTTAAAATATCTAGGAGAAATGCTACAGTTCAGAGAATCGTAAAACTGGAGATGCTGTGAAAAGCACTGAAAAGGAGGAAAAGTAAACAGTTTAATGTGCTTTTCAGGTGGTCCTTCCCATGCACAGGTCTGGAAATAGAGCTGGACTGGAATGTCAGTGTGGTGGTTGCTGATACTGGGGAGGGGTGGGTTGGGAGCCTCAATAGAGCTCAGGAATATTCAAGAGATGAAAGAAGCCAGAGATGGGAAAATGAGGAGCCCTGCAGCGGGGCTGTAAGCTGGGAGAAGTGAGGATGCACACGCTGTGCCTTCCAGCAAGGCTGACATGCCCTTAGCAGTGAAGAGCAGCACATGGGTACAGAAACACAGGTGCTACTACACTACAAAAAAGATAAAATGCCAATATTTATTCTGCTTTCTGGGAAAATGCATTTCTTTGTGATGTTCTAAAATTACGAAATAATCTCCGGCAGTGATTATTTTGAGACACCATCACATAGCCCAACAGTCCCTTTCTTACAGACTATTCTCTTTAATTGTTGAGAAGATAAATTTTCTATTAGGGACAAAAAAAAGCCCAAGCCCATGTTTTCAGAAAAAAACCCACTAAATTTTGGAGGAAAAGTGGCTGCCCAAAGCCTATCATCCCAACAAGGGGACAGCCCCAGTACAGTAGCAGCAGAATTCAGACTGAGGCATAGCCATCAGCTCCCACCTCATACATTCAAGAGGCCCAGAGGGAAACCTAGAGCAGTTTAAGACACTGAAATATTGTCTGAAAAAGATGGGGGTTTTCTTTTCTTCAGGGTGAGAGCTGCTCTGCCTCCAGACAAGGTGTGCTCCAAGTCAGCCAGCAGGATTCATGTAAGATAACAGCACCACTGACCCTGCAGAACACAGCCTGTGAACATTTCTTTTTCTGTTTTGCTTTCAAACAGCTCTTGCAGCACTGAGCAGGCTCAGAGGCAGAGATTACACATGGGTTGGAGCTGCTCAACTTGGGGCAACCCAGAAAAAGGAATTGGAGTGTCTTGGAGAAAGTCCTTCCTTTGTCTGCACAGGCAAGAGCAAATTGCCCCCTCTCATCTTTTGGGTTGACCAAACACAAGCTGAATAATCTAAAACTGTAAAATAGCCACCATGCCTTGGAGCCTGTCCCAGGTGACCATCTGTGGCCAGAGCTGGCTATGGACAGGTACACATTCCCTGGCCAAAGTTGAGCTGATCCCCAATTGCAGAGTCCCAGTGTGTGCAGCTGGAAATCAGGGAGACCTGCTGTTCCCCTACAGCCTTTTCAGCTGGAGACCTTGCAGGATGCAAGGTGGAGAACAGTAGAGGCTGAAATAATTACCCAGACAAGATTATGGGCTCTAACGAGGAGCCAGCACAGTGCTGGGCAGTGGGGTGTGCACAGATGTTCCCATCAAATCCTTGTGCTCTGCAGCTCAGCCCCAGGGGAGCACAGCCCACAGAGCCATGAAGACAGGAGAAATGTGCAAGAGAATTTAACCCACTGTCATCCTTCAAACTCCAGGTGGGAGGTTTGACCTTGGGCAGCAGACCCAGGGCCAGTCCCACAGCACGGACACACAAGTGCACACAGCAGAGGAAGATGAAGTGCTTTTGCAGGTGACCCCAAGCAAAGTGGCAATCCCCAGTCAGCCAGGATATCCCAACACCCCCTTTGGGTCTCTAAGCTGTCCCCTGGGCAGGATTTCCAGGCACACAGGGTCGTATCTTTCACACTTTTGGAGCAGGGCTATAAATTACGGCGGAGTAACTTTAGTCTGCTCTCTCCGTGCTCCTGGCGCCTGCTGGGGGGTTGCTGTTGTTACAGCTCCAAATGGGGAACGTGTGATGTACAGCTGGGAAGGGACTGCCCTAACTGCTCAGTGAAGTGGTCACAAATAGGAAGAAACTGCGATTTCCTACAATATTTAGCATTATATAGGCCCTCAGCAGTGCCACACTTTACTTCTTCATTTCTAGCATCCCCCTTTGAGAGTTCTACCCCACTTCATCATCATAAACATGTCAACAATCGGTCCCTGTGGAGGACTCTGCTGTTTGTTCTTTGGCTTACATGGAGAAGGCATGTCCCTGCTACAGCCCCCAGCACACATTTCTGTATCCTCAAAGGGGATGGAGTTGGAACGGAGCCATCTTGTGGTTCCCGGACCTCGATAGTTAAGGAAGAAAAAAAAAAAATAATATTTAAAAAAAAAAAAAAAAAAAAAAGAAAGAAAGAAAGAAAAGAAAAAGAAAAAAAGCAAAGAACATGAAGTTGATAAATACGATCGGCTGCCGGGAACGTGCCTGAAGCCTCCTGCTGCTGCTGTTGACATCAGAAAGCTGCGGGGCCTGGGAGGCGGGAGGAAGTTTCATTGTCTCGCTCCTACCAGGAGCACGCGATGCTGCTCCAGCTGCCTGGTGCTGCCCCAGCCACCCGCCTGTCACCGAGGAAAAAGGACATCACTTCTCACCTCCTGCACCCAGCAGCTTCCCCCTGCCCCTCCCAGAACCTCACAGAACCCTTTCTCGGAAACCAGCATTGGCACGATGTTTCCCCAGACTCATTTTTTATTACACCTGAAGTTTCCTGCCAGCCACCTGCCAGCTCCCCATCCTCCAGGGCTGCTAATTGGGCTACATTTTGTGGCCAGACAGGGAGCAGCTGAGCCCAGGGAGAGGTGCCCCTCCGGGATGCAGCTCTGTGTCGGTGCTTTTTCTCGAATGGCTTCAGCTGGTGGAGCTGGGCGGCCCCAGCTGAAAGTAGTTTCATGTTTTAGGAAGAAAGAGGATCCAAAACTCAGTTTGCTGCTTTGAACCTGTGTTCCCCATCGGAGCTTAGCAAGCAAGTTCAGGTTTCCTTAAACTTCACCAATGCAGCAAGTTGGTCTGTCAAAGGACCAGGAGTGAATTTCATTAATATTGATGGAGAAGAAAGCAAGCCCATTCTAGTTAATACATATATCATCTAAATACTAATTCATGCAACTGAGGTGAAAAGAGATGAAAACTCCTTAAGGAAAAGGGAATCTGAAGGAGTGCAGTATTTTAGCAGGGACATGGTGAATAATTCTGCATTGACAAGTCATGAACACAGAAATACCTCGGAATATCCTACACAAATGCACTTTAAGAGCTTTCTCACCCTTTTATTCTCTTCCAGTGCACAACGCTCCCTCACTCTTTCAGGTCCATGGCATTTGGTATAGGACAGGAGGGAATTATTTTCTTTCATATACAGAGTTTAGGCCCCCTGAAAGGGGCTGGCTGGACAGTTATGAAGATGTAAACACTCTGTATAGACCCAGAACAAACTTTCCCAGTTGTTTGCTAAAAAAAATATGGTGCAGTAGTTGGCTGGAGGAAGCACAGTGAGAGCTCAGCTTTCATGGCTCATTTAAGTTAGGGACTTTTCTTCAGGGACAGCCAGCAGGAGCACTGAGTTTGATCACTTTCTTCTGATGCAGGCAGAATTATTCTGGGTTTTGAACTGAGACTGGCTTAATGTACAGAACTTTTAAGAGGCTTCAAAGTGGTCACCTGGAGAAGAGTTTCCAAATCTGCCCCACTCCAAGACAGCCAAATCCTTTCCCACGTGAACTTAAAGCACAAAAGTCTTTGAAAAAGGAAACCTCTGTTCAAAAATGCTTTTTTTAAAAATTGCTTGTCGTTCAGCTATGGCTGTGTGGGAATGTCTTCTGGCCTCAGGTTTCTCCTGGTCTTTTGTAGAAAATGCTCAGATCTCCCTTCAAAGTAAAAGAAAATCGTTTTTTCTTTTAAAAAATAGCCAAAAAACATTACATTTGGCAGAAACAGAGAGTTCCTCATGAATACTCTGGGTTTTTAATGGCCAAAGCCCTCTGGCAGCAGTGTCCAAGCAGCCCTGGTGTAGTATTGTCAGGGGCACTCAGGTGTGAAGGTGCTGAGAGACCTGTAAGTATCTGCATTGAGAGATGGAAAGAAAAAATGAAACTTTCCTGAGTAGCCCAAGGGTTCCTCTTCCAAAATCACTAGAAAAGCTTTCCTGCAAGCTCCTCCTCCTCCCTGATTAACCCAGAGACAGATTTAAGTAGCGCTGTGCTTTGCTAGGGAGCAGTGAGCAGCCCTGGAGGCAGCCAGCTGAGATAAAAGGCCACAGCTGAGGGTTTCTGTAGAGACAAGGGTTGCACCACGAGACAGATATTTTGTTATGTTGGTATGACGTGGCACAAGGTCCTGGAAATGGGAGGAAAGGTGTCTTTGTGCACAGCCAGGGCTGTTCCCCTGCAGTGGTGTAGGACAAGCAGGGATGCAGGACACACTGCTATCTGGGATGGGCAGGACAATGAAAGGCACAACCATCTCAGCTGTGAGCGCCCAGCCTCTCACTGCTGTCACCACACTCTGGGAGTATCAAGGAGGGAAATACAGCCCTGTGCTGGTTCATACCCCAGGTGCACAATCCTGCCCATCATAACTTTATTACTAATGACCCCTCCGTGCCCCAGCAGCACATCTGGGGAGCATTCCCAGCTCCCTGCATGCTTCAGTCCCTGTCTCTCCACTCAGCACTGCCCTAACTCCTGGTGAGAGATCTCCTGAGGGACAGACCCTCACACCTGAGCTCACACCGGTACAGGCAGCACCTGCCCTTTTGCATTAGCCCCTGCAGAATCTGCACCCAGAGCTCTTCTATCCCACATACACCTGCTCCCTAAAGTCTCTCCTAGCTCCTGAAACAGCCTTTCCTATCATTATGCAGCTGAAAGAAAATAAACTTTCATGACCATTTTTATTATTCCATTTAAAACTTTTTTACCACCTGTTTCATTTCTGTTCTAGAATGAGACATTAATTTGGGCCCAGGCTAACCCCTCCCTTGTCATCAAATCGTTGCACTTACATTAACCAAGACAAAGACTTTTTTTTTTTTCCTATGTAAATCTACTCTCTTGTCCACACTAGACATGATTCTTGGCAAAGATGCTGAAGAGAAGAGCTTGGAGAAAATGAATAATATTTTCAATTCTAGAGAAAAAAATGTCAAAAGTCAATCTTGAAAAGATAATACAGCTTCCATTGACTCATATGTTTGTCAAGATGCTGTGACTCCACAGAGCCCTGGCGAAAGGAAGAAGCTGTGATTCTAAGCTGCACAAATTGTTGATCTTTTGCATTGTTTGGACTTTTGCAATCAGATCTGTATTTCAGTTAATAAAAATAAGGCAGTTACTCAACATTTTTTATAGTCAGGGCAGCAAGCAGACCAGCTTTCAGAGACACCAGCCAAGTGCCTCCAGTAAAGCTCAGTTAAACGCAATCACATGCAGCCCCTCTCCTCCCTCTGACAAGGCAGCATTCCTGAAAAAGGGGTTCTCCCTCACTAACCCTGTCATTAAACCTGAAAACCAGATCCTATTCTTTTAATATTATTTTAATTCATCTGGCAGCAGCTCGCCCCACTCTCATTGCACACCAGGACAAATTGATGTCGCTTCTTCCCAGACGAGGGGAACCCAAACTGCACCTCAGAGCTGTCACCAGAAACACACAGGGCAAGTGCTCCCCAGGCCTGTGAGATGTTCTGTGTTACACCTGGGGCTCCAGGCCTTCCCTGAGCACGCCTGCAGGATGCTAGAAGGGTTTAAGGTCTCCCTGGTAAAAGCTCTGTTTTCCCCCGGGAAGTCCCACACAGGGTATTATTTCAGTGGTCTGTCAACACAAAGCTCCAGCCTGACTGGGGTTGTGCCATCCCAGGCATATATTAATGAATCACTCCAGCAGAAGCATCTTAATGCAACCATCCTTTTAAAAAAATCAATCAGAATTAAATGTAAACCGCAAACCAGTGAGTGGATGTATTGTTAAGAGGTTTTGATTAAAGCTTTTGAAATTAAAAGGATCAGACCAAGGATCACAGAAACATACCGCAAAATCATCAAAAGAAGATGAGGAGCAGATTTTGTAGCCCTTGCTCTTGAGGGAGATAAATCAGTTCTTTACATTTCATGTAAGGAAAGGGTCGCAAAACTCGGTTTTTAATACATGGAAAATCTTCTTAACTGATCCTGAGTCCTTGAAGCCCATTCATCCTTTGGAGTCTCCCCTCTGAGGAGTCTCTGGTGGCAGGACAGCTGCCCCAAGCAGAGGTTTCTCTCCTGTCACTTGGCTGGATGTGCCAGGGTGAATTTTGGGACACCACCAGCACGGTGACAAGCAGCAGATGCTGCAGCTCAGCCACCACTAATTGCTGGAAGCAGAGAAAGCTTCTATAAAGCAGTGATATCACTGAGTGAGAAAACTGCTTGTGTTGCCTGACGGGTACAATTTAATGCTTTTATGTCATAAAGCTCCTTGCATTGAATTTCTTATGGAACAAGCACTGTGCCATATCCTGTTTTTTACAGAAAACCTTAAACATTGACATGAAGTTTTGCTTCCAATCACACTAAAAATGAGTGAAGATGATTAGGTCTGTAGGCACTTTAACATGGTCAAGGCCTCACCCACCCAAAATCCCTTCTGAAACTCCTTTCTTCTATTTATCTACCGAGCCTCCTGGTTCTGTCCTAATTTCATCTAAATTGACCCCATGCTTGGATGTGCAGGTATAAAAATTGAGTGTTGGATGAAGCTTTTGGATGTGAGTCTGAATGTGCACTGTGTGAGCTGAAGGCAGAGAGATGTAACTGCCCTCCTGCAGTTATAAAGAGTCAGCAATTCCAGCACAGCTTGTGCAGTGAATAGAGCCCTAAATCCAGATGCCAGTTAGTTCACAGATAGTCTTTCTGTACAATTACACCCAACTTCTCATTTTTAGGCTACCCAAAAGCCACAGAAGTTATTCCCCTTTGCAATATGTCTCTGCCAAGCTAAAACCTGGTTAAACACATGCTTGAAAAGCCACCTGAATTTTTCTCTATTTACCGCAAGTTTAAAAGTGATATTTACAAGTGATGGGGCAAAAAACCAAAACAAAAACAAAAACAGTTTCTCTGCTGAGAATTTACGTGGCAAGCTTTGCCCCAGAGTGTGTTTTTATGGGCTGGTTGTAAACCCCTGGAAACAGAAGGGTACATAATGAAAACATTGACAGATCCTTACCTAGGATATTGCAAATGAGCACACCATAAAAATGACTAATTACAGTTATTGTAAAACTCAGCTTCGCTCTCAGGCCCAGCTGCTGAGCTCGACAGGGAGATGCAGACAGTGATAACAGAGGGTTTGGCCTCTGCTCCTGATGGATTTTCCTACATACAGACAGGGAGCTTCTTGTTCTGACCCTAATGAAGGGCCAAATAAATGGCCATGACTACAACAGGAAATATATTTAATAATGTTGTGAGTTTAATGGCAAGAAGAGTGTTTGCAGATTATCTGGCCTGCAAATATCCTGCCCTTTTTCACTGCCTGCAACAGGTCCACTCACAGTCCCAAGCATGTTCCAGCTTAGTAGACCTCACCTATCTACTTCAGGTGGGGTTTGAGGATGTGTTAGACCCTATACCAAACCTCCAGACTCCTCTAAGTGGTTCTGTCTGGTTTGTGAGAGTGGAAGGGAGTCTCTCAGAGGCTCTGAAGAGTAGCAGAGGGGTGAGGTGAGGAGGTGGGATCTGCCTGGATGGAGTCTGTCCTCATGAGAACACATGGGAATCACATAGTTGCTGCACTGGGCCTGCCTTCACCAAAAAAAAAAAGGCCAAAAATAAATGGAGATTAGATGACAGGAGTACCCACGCATCAGAAGGGGTAGTTAATGTGGTTTACACATTTGGAGAAGTATAGTTATTGCAAACAACAGTTTCTGCATGACAGCAGGGATGGTGCACACACTCTGCATGTCCTGGAAGGGCTCTGCTGGACTGGGAAACTGCTCAGGCCAGGCTCCACCATTCCAACATTGAGGTGTTGAGGAAAAGCCTTGCATCCTTTCTACCCATGCTGGAAAAGCTAATGTTAGCTGGCAAATGTAGCAGGAAGATGGCTCTGGGCTTGAGGGAGGTTTTTGGAGAAAGACAATCTCCAGCATTCCCACTTCTCCCTGTCATTCATCTCCCTCCCAGACCAGGTACTTCACCTTCAGTTCTGGGTTGGGCTGGACACAGATCTCCCCAGTGCTTTCAGAAACCACATCTTCAAGGTCAGAGCAGGCTGCTCTGCCTGAGGAAATGGCCCTGTATCCCTTAGGAAACTGCAGTGGAGCCAGTCAGCTTTACAAGGGATGGTGGAGTGTTTCTTACTGCTGCAATAAAGGCCTCAGCAACAACCAGGGGACAGAGCCTGCCCATGGACACCCCGAAGGCCTAAAGATAAAGAGTTGGATTACACAAAGCAGCCTCTCATTATCCACTCCTTGATACTGGTTGGTAACAGTGTTTTTTAAGGAATCCCTTAATTAGGTTTTACAGTGCATAGGTTAGGCATTTTCCAGCCAGGGCTTTATTGTAATGGGTTGCACATGTTCCCATACTGTACACCAAAATGAAACTTAGCTACAGGGCATTTCCTTCCGCTGCTCTTGCTGGGGAGCAGCTTTAGCCTCTTTGCAGACACACAAAGCCATATTTCACTCCTGAGAGGCCACAGCCACTTCCCTCTCCCATCACTTGGGCCAGTTCAACCTTTAACTGTGCAGGGAACTGGCCAAGGAGCTGCAGGGAGCAATCCTGAGGAGGTGGGGGAGAGATGGAAGAGACCCAGGAGGGTAAAACCCAGCAGTGCCTGACTGCCAGCAAAGCCCAGGAGTCTCCAAGAAGTCCAGAGCTGGTGGCCACAGCAGTGACCGGTGCCAGAATGCCACAGGAATCCCCTGGGAGCCTCCTCCAGCCCCAGCAGTGCTGCACGTCTGTGTCACACCTCAATGCACCACAGGCAGGCCTGCTGGAGAAAAGGTGGAAAAAAGAACAAAAAAAGCAGTTGCATGGGAATGAAGTTTGGATCAATTGGTAAAAGAGAAATCCCAGGTTGGAATGGCCAGATATTTGGGTAGGATTTGTCCAAAGCCATCAGCTGTGGTAAGATATTCTCCTGACCCTGGGCTCTGAACATGGTTTACACAGAGCAACCGGAGCTGCTTTTTTGGCCTGTAGGGGTTTTTTCAGCTGGAAATTGCTGGGAGACTACAGAAATGAAAACTGTATTAGGAGATGAACACTGCTGGGTCACAGGAAGAACCTGTGGATTCCTCTACTCTTCCCTAATGATGCATCATGACCATCAGGAAAAAATCTCCAGCTGTGGATTAAGGGTGCAGAATTTACTTCAGATTTTGTGAACCAGCCCAAAACTGGGCAAAATTGGAAATTTCCAATCATCTCCCCATTTGAAAACAGCGATTTTGAAGGGGGCTTCCATATGGCAGATTCAGATCAGGCAAAAGGAGACACGGAGACACATGTGCACACAACACACAGGGAGGCAGTGGGACTCCTTGCCATGGCATGTAATAGAAAAAATATGTTTACATAGGTTCAAAGGGCAAGCGGATAAATTCTTGGAAGAAAAAAATCCTTCAAAGCATCTTAAACACCTAAGTAACCACACTGTGTATGGTGTTCCTGCAAGCCCATGGCGTCATTTAGACACCAGGCCTGCAGAAACAGTTTCTGTGGAAGGTCCTGTGGGAAGAGGCTGACAACCTGCACAGCTCAGTGCACCTCAGCCCTGCCTGACAAGTGTGGGCCCTGTTCTGCAGGTCTCCAAAACCTCAGCCTGCAGCAGGGACCTGCTGATCCACCCAGCAGCCAAAATCCCTGTTCCCCTTAGAGCTGCTGTGGAGGGATTAAATCTCAGTCCCACGAACAGCCAGGGAGGTGACAGCTCTGTGCATACCAGGAGCCTGGCTGGAATGACATCTGCATGAGTGTTTCTGGGAACTGGAATTTGCAGCTGGGCTTTCCATGGCACCCACTCCTGTTTGCACTTGGACCTTTGAAAATCAGCCTATTAGTATGCTCATATTGAAGAAAGGAATTTATGTTGTCTTTATGCTTTAAGCCTGGATTTGTCCTGAGGGAACAGTAGCAGAAAAAACAGCCATTTATTTTTAATAGACACCAGCATCGTTACTTAGGTCTGGTGAGCTTAAAGGATTGAGAGGTGAATGATATCATCAAGGAAACAATTTCTCCCTTCACGTTCTTTTTTCGCTCATCTAAGAAAGGAAAATCCTGCACAGGAATACAAGGGCCAGGCTGCCCAGGGCAAACGCTGCTGTTCAGCACTGCAGACCTTGTTTATCTCGTCTGCTGCCCCTTCCCCAAGGCACAAAGTTCCCTTCTTGTGCTGTCCCTTGGCCACACTCGCCAGGAGATGAGCCAGGTGATGGCAGAGGCGCCCGCAAACCCCCACATTCCTCCCTCCCCAAAGGAGGGGGCGGCTGCTCTCAGCAAAGGAGAAATTGGGATTTATCTGTAGTGACAGCCCCCCACCCCTGGACACCTTGGGGTCACCACAGGCCAACCAGAGCTCCTCGACTTGGCTGTGACCTTGCAGGAGCCCTGGCAAATCACATCTGGAATGTGTTTCAGCTTCCAGAGCAATAAAAGAAAACACTGAACACAACAGGGTCAGAGCGGTGTTGTTTGAAAGAAAAGGTAATGCTTTGACCCTTATTTGGCCCGTGACACGTCTGGTTGCTCCACCACAAGTTGTGGAAGTGTGGCTTGGGATGGGGAAAGCATAATAAGGTATTTTATCATCAAATAATACAATTCATTTCAAGCTTCAGTGGCACCCAAGAATGGGAAATGTAACTTCCCCACACTCCAAGCCACTCCTTTTCTTTTGTCTCCAGATACTCAACAAGCAAACAAGCAGTGGATTTGCAAAGAAACAATCAAGATCTGAAGAGTTCATGCCATTTTTAAAGCAGTTTGGCAAATCCTGATTTTAGAAAAATTAGAAAACTACAAGTTTAATTTGTAAACAATCAACAAATGGAAAGCCAACTTATAGGTATAACATCAGCATCAAACTGACACGTGACCTCTCTGTCATTTTTCCTTTACTTTTCACCACAAAAGTGTGATTCCAGCACCCTGCTCCCTAAAATAAGACAGGTCTCTGAAGGATGAGGCAGGGCTGGCTGCAGAGACCCCCATACCTCCCTCTCAAGCAATGCCTGCTCCCCTTTCTCAGCATTCCTGGTCCTGTGGCCCCCCTCCAAGGGCTGTTATCTGGGCCACAAGGAAAAGCACAAGTGCTCACATCATTTCTATGAGAAAATCCCTAATCAGAGGGTATTTTCTGTTTCCTGTTGTGGCAAAATCCAATTTTTCCTTGCACATGAAGTGAACAGCATCCTTCTAGATGAGGCAATGCTTGTTTATTTTCTGAATACAACTGGAGTAAAGCCTTTTTCTTGAACCTAAAAAGTTCTAAGATTGCAGGTCTAGATTTAGAAGTTGGCCCTTGCCCAGCTGATGCCACTTATGTTTCCATTTATACTTCACTGTCAGCACTGACAGACAATCTCTTCTATCAGGTCCATTAATTTATTGCTCCAATGAATAGTTTTCCTCTTGGAAAGGCAGCAGCTCCAAGCTGTGAGTTCTCATTTTAGAGCTCCCTGCCCTCTCATGCCCTCTCTGAATCCACCCTGGGGGTTTCTGACATTTCTCTTTGGGCTCTTTTGGGGGCCTCACCCACCTCACATCAGTGAGATATGGGGAACTTGAGCCAGGAAATCCCATCAGAAGGACTGGGGGTGTTAACTCAGAATGTATCACTGCTGTGGCTGAGAGTGCTGTCTCCCAAAGAGCTGATGGGAGCAGAGACAGGGATGGGCACAACTGGTGCTGGAGCCACCACACCATGGCACCATCCATGCAGGAGACAGTCCCTGTCCCTCCTTTTCACAGGCTACTGCTGCCAAGAAAGCAATGCCCCAGCATTTAAGTTTTTGGATCCACATGCTGTGGGTCCTGGATAGTCACAGATTTCCATGGTACCATTCCCACCATATGGCCAGGTAGGTTCATAGCCATGTAGCCTTCCTCACTCCATGTCTGCTGGAAATTCACCGTGTCCATGCTGCAGTGTTGTGTCTGGTTATTATTTTGTAGAAGGATTTGCCCTTCCAGCCTGGTTTGTTACCACGTGTAGGGATGGGAGGGAGAAGATGAATGGCTTGACAAATGTCTTCACAGAGGCTGCAGAGAGAACACAGCACAGCACAGAGACCAGGTCCCCAGTTTCATTGCAGCAGTTTCAGGCAGTACCTCACTGTTTTTTTCGGCCTGATTTTTAAATTTAAAAAAGCCAAAGATATGAAAAAAAAAGCCCGACCACCCTCTTGCTGAATAACTGACTTACAGAAAGCTGTCGCTTTTTCTCTGAAAGCCTTGAGAAACAGGGGCCTTCAATAGCTTCTTTGTGCAGCTTCATTTTGCAGCTCCCAGCCCAAGACAGCATTTCCTGACCTGTGAGGATATGCTGCCCTCTTCCCGTGCGGGACGCTGCAGCTCAGCAGTGCCATGGAGACACATCTCCATGGATCTGTGGGATTAACCCAGAGAATCAGCAATCCTCCACTTCCTCAGGGACAGTTTCTCTGAGCAGTTAGGCAGGATTTATTAAAGTGTAAGGGACTAGGATGGTGTTCAAGCAGGCTCATCCTGGGGACCTCATGTCCCCATCTGTCCTCTCTCCTGCCCAGGTGGAAATGCTGAATCCCTCCACCACCACACACTGTTCCCTGACACCTCTCCTCACCTTCCCCGTCGTCCAGGAAGGAGTTCTCCTTCCACACCTAGCAAATCCTATAAAAACCAAGAAAATTTCCATCTTGTACTAAAATGCCATCATCTGAGAGACTCCACTAGGAATTTGAATGTTTTGAGGTGGGCAATGTTGATGAGTGAGCAGGAGAGAGCACCAGGAGCCTGCTCACCCAGTTAAGAGCTGCAAGCCTTTACCTTCCTTTTGTGGAAGGGAGACAGATGAGGACTTTGCACCTCCAGGTTGTGACTCTGGGTTGTCACACCTGCTGCTCCCACAGGTGCCTGTGGGAGACCCCCTCCAGCAATTCCCCTGTGACTGCTGTTATCAGCTGCTGAAGATTAGAGGTACCTGGGAATAGAAACTTCAAGGAAAAAGGGAATGGGGTAATTGCATTTCAAAGAGAGTGCTTGAAAGAAACCTTTGAAGGACCCTATTCAAAGGTTCATGACTTGAGAGAACCGTTTTAAAAAGACATAAATTCTTGTTTGGGTTTGGGATTGGCTCCCACCCCAGCAGGACAGAAAAGCTGCCTTCTTTGTAGGAACACAGTCCCAGCACAACACAGGAGATGAAATCCATGTGATAACATCTGTAATGCCTTTCAACTAAAAAATCCAAAGGTAATATATTAAGGTAAGGCCTGCTCTGAGCTATGCATTAATAACTTCCCTAAGAAGACCTGAGCTTGTGCCCATGAGCTTTTAGGTAGTATAAAGAGAGTTAAATGTTTGTTGTGCTGGCTGTATATCAGATATCCCAGTGCAAATCCGCTGTAGTCAACATTTCCATCCCTTACTGCTGCAATGTTTCCACCTGATTAAAACATGGCAGCCACTTCCCAGCCAGCACAGAGCTGAATTCCATGGCCATGCTGAACTGCAGCCCAAACAGGGGCAAACCTTGGGCACAGCTTAACTTTGTGTTGCTCTCTGAGGCCACCCAGTCCTCCCCTCTTGTCCCAAACATGCACCTTCCTGGGAGTAGCATCACCACACAGGAGGCACCAGGCCTGACAGCACCAAGATATATTTGGGCTGGCAAAATGCTATTAATGGCTCAAATCAGCTCATGAGCACAAAAAGTATTCTGTCTGTCCAATTTCCTGGTACGCTGTTTCCTGCTGGAATTTTTCCTTATGTTTGGAATTTTATTTCTCTTGTAAAAAAAAATATTTTATTTCTAGATGTTCTGAGGAAATAGCTGATCTTATCTCCTCCATTATAGGTGACTTCAAAAATAATACCTCTAATGATGCACAAACCTCCATTTACGCAAGCCTGGGTTCAGCTAAGTCCTTAGCCCACAAGCAGCATGAAGAGTGTGTTTAACAGCATTCAGCAGGATGTGTTTTTAAGGATATTCTCAACCAATTTGCTGCCATGGGGTCAGAGCACTTAGCAGTTCCACTCTCAGCCTCGTTTTTCTATTTTGCAATTCCTGTTCAGGTGCTGTGATACAGTGACAGCACCAAGGAAGGGGCTCAAGCTGCCTCAGCAGGGCCATGGCAGTGGCTGCTGTGACAAGGAGCAGGCAGAGAGTGCTTCAGCCTCTCCCCTGCAGCAGCAAAATCTCACAGAGCTGCACAAGTAGAGAGCCAGGCAGAAAGCCAGGAAAGCTTGAGTTATATTCCTGATGCTGCCATTAATTTCTTATATGGCCTTGGGCAACTTGTATCACCTGCCAGTTTGGGTTTTTCCTTAGATAAAGTAGGGAGAACAGTTAACATTGTGGATTTATGGCGCTTAAAGCTCTACAAAGAAGAGTCTGGTCTGGCTTCTCGATATCAAAAAAACCTTTAATTTCTCTCAGTTGTGCCTGAATCAAGGCCAATTGCCTGTGTTTGACCAATATATATCTCTCCATCTCTTACAGAAGAACAACTTATCTTCGTCTGAAACATCAAGAGATGGAGAAAAGCCAGCACTTCCCTTGCTATTTTTCCCCCCTGTGATTAATTCCCATCCCTACTGAGAATTCAAGTTTAATTTCCCATTTGAATTTTTTGGGATTCTTCTTCCAGCCACTACTGCTAACAATGCTTTTTTCTGCTAAATGAAAGTGTTTCCCTGACTTCGGTATTTCTCCCCATGGCTTACCCACACTCGTTGGTGGGCTGAGGGCAAGAATGGCAAAGATAATTAAAATCTGCCCTGTGCTTTGAAATATTAAGCCCATCTCTAAGTCCCATTATCCTGCTCAGTGTCAGAGGTACCACTGACAAGTACTTGACTTCAGCCTTTCAGGCGGTGTATGGCTGCCAGAGAAAACCAAGAGTGGAAAAGTACTACCCCTTCAGAAAAACAGATGTTGCAGCTCCAATTTGTCTTCCGCCAAGACAAAGGAGATGCACTAAATTGATCTTTTGTCAAGGATTTTGTTTTGCTTCCAAGATTATTATCACAACAAACTGGGAGGCACCGTTCCTCAGGGTGCAGTGCTGTGTTGCAGAACTGAGCCTAAATACCCACGCTGAGCATAATTTAGTGAGTCTGAAACTCTGTCTGCAAAAGGGGAGATAAACTTTTTTGATCCAGTAGCACATTATCCAAATAACCCTCTGTCTCAGCACACAGAGGCTGACCACTCAGCTTCAAAACCAGGCAGTATCTTTTAGGCTTGATGCTGCTCACCACAGAGTGCCTGTGGTGGTCCTCAGAGCCCTGCCTGGTGGCCTCCATGGGGCTGCTTGGTCACACAAAAGGAAAGAAGGAATGAAGGGATGGGCAGGACAACCTGGGACATGGTGTGAGGTGGTTGGAAGGCTCTAACTGGAAACAACCATTTTTACCAGCCAGATAAACCCCTCTCAAGTCATGCAGCTGCGTAAGGGATATCCAAAACAGGATGGCCATGGAGTCCATAAGGTTCCAGGACACTCTCTTTATCCACAGACCAGAACACTGCAGCTTACAAGCTGGATTGTCCCCAAGCAGCATGTCTGCTTGCCTTCATTAATGGCATTCTCCTGTGGTACTTCCTGCTCTTTACACAAAGTGACAAACCCCATATCCCAAACAAAGCCCTTCCAGATGTGGATATTCTCCCCTGGCTGATGTGAAACATCACACATCTTCACCAGCCACTGCTGTGTTTTCAGCAAAAGGACTAAAAATCCCTACTTTTGTACAACTCCCTCAGGATGAAGGACAGCATGTAATTTAAACACATTGATTCAGTGCTCCATAGAACAACAAATCGCTCCAGATTTTTTTACATGGCATATCCAATTAACAGGTTGAAACAAGCACAACCATCAGATTGTGGTGTTCTTTCCACACTTCTTCATCCACCTGAATAACTGCAAGTAGATATCACCAGTGCCCAAATCTCTGTGCTATGGCAATTTGTGAACAAGTTCTGCACACATACTCAAGGCATAATGGATCAACAAAAATAACTGGAGAAACCAGAGATTTTAGGCTTGCTTTTTTATCTGCGCTGTTGGAAATCTTTTACAGTGGTGGAAAACACACCAAATGTGCTACCTCAAGACAACAGCAATTCTCACTGATGCATGGAAGTGCTCCTGAATAAAGCTGACTCTTTTTCTGCTAGGGCTAGTCTGCACAAGGAAGTTTTGTAAGCTTAATTGTGCCAGCCAGGAGTGTGAAAAAACAAATACATCATCCCTACAAGAGAGAGAGCTGTGCCAACAAAAAGCCCCTGCTCTGGATGCAGCGCTACAAAAGGAGGGACTTATTTTTTTCTTCCTAGTATAGTTAATTTTGTTTGGGGAGCTCTGATAAACTATACCAGCAAAAGAAACCTCTTGGCTTGAACAACTGCGTTTCCAGAGTAGGCTGCCAGTCAGTGATATCTGTGTGTCAGCACATTCCTCCTGCTGGAGAGGAGAGACCTCACACCAAATTCCCTGAAGCCTTTACCTGGGATAGAGGAAAGCTATGAGAAGGATCAGAATATTCAATGTCTAAAAGGAGGCCAAGACAGTGTGGTGAGGGGAAAGCTCTGGCTGCTCTGAGCCCATCCAACAGCACATTCCTGCCTGACACAAGTCCTCTCAGCTGCAAAGTGAATTTCTTGTCAGAGATGATCCCCAGCCAGACATGCAGCCATTCCTGGGATTGTGGCATGACCTGCTGCCCACATCCATGGCAGGCTCCTGCTTCATGTGGGGATTTATAGTTGGATCTCGAGGGTTTTGGTCCTGCCTGTTGTGGGCCCAGCAGTCTGTGAGATGGGTACCCAAGGTCATAGCTACACCACACTGTGGATGTGATGGCAGAATTTAAAAAACAGCCTCCCTGGGTTTACCTGGAGGCTGCAGGCAAGGTGTATTTAGGCAATTCACCTTTCCCTTCCAGTGCTACTGAGCCTATGTTTGCCTCATGTGAGCCTGATGTATTGTCCCAGACTGGCTGACCTGCTGTCACAGTGGCACTGACTGCCACACTGAGCAGAGCCAGAGCAGAGCCAGACCTCACAGGGGAGGTGTACCTGAACAACCCCATGCCAAGTAAATGCCACCCCTCACTGCAAATGGGCACCTGTTGGGGCAAGTTGCAGTGCCCTGCCCTTTTTCTGCAGCCTTGTGTCAGTGACGTGTAGGTAAACTCAGGCAGGATGGTCTGAGAATCTCTCCATCCTTCCTGCTCCCATTCTCCATTGAACTCCTCTCCACCACACGGGCAAATTCAGAGTTCTGTGACAGAGCTTCCAGCCTGTGGCCAGGGCCCCTTCCTTCACATCCTCTGAAGCAGCAAGTCCCACCTTTTCCTTCTTGCAGAGCTGTGTTGGCTCATTGCCCTCACTAATCCGGAGGGAGGTCGTTTGTTGGGCTTTTCTTCCTCAATCAACCCACAGAAAGGGGTTTGCACGAGCCTTTGTGTTTCTGCAGAGCGAATTCCACAAGCAAGGTGTAAAAGCAATTAAAGGAGCCAGGCCCCAGCGCTGTGCCACTGCCACCAGCCAGCGGTCCCCCGGCAGCCACCTGCACAAGGAGAGCACAGCAAGGGGGCAATCTAAAATCCACAGCTTTTAGAAAGCCACGTCGTTTCTCAGCCCAGCTCTCCGGGGGCCAGCAGATAAACGGCACTGCCCTGAGGAATTTCCTTCCTCCAAAGGTGGGAACTGCCCCAGAGGAGCCACGGCCTCCCATCCTCTGATGACATCAGCTTCCTCGGGCCTGGGGTGAGGGGACTTCAAAGCAGGAGTTAGGGGAAAAAGTCCTCCTGGGAGAGTCGAGAAGGTTTGATTCTTGGCCTGTAGGCCATGAGGCAGAGCCTGGTTGCCAGGGGTTCATCCCAGCACTCCCAGAGAGACCATAAAAAGGGCAGGAAAGCTTTAGCACAGCAGAGGAAGCCACGCAACCACGACCAGCGAGAAGCTGCTGCTCCAGAAAAATGGTCCCAGCATAGCCCCATCTCCACCAACATCTTAGCTAATCCACAGGCCTGCCTTGCCAGAAGGCCAGCAGTTTCCTGGGGCTCACTTTGGATTTTTGCATGGTAAACCAAGGTTTATTCAAAGCAGTCTCTGTCTAATGATGTTACACAGCACTTCCTTCCCGCTACCCTTAAATCTCGAAGAACTGAAATATCTTATTAGTCCCCAGCCCTATCCTAAGTTTTGTTGAAATTTGGCCAAGAACTTCCTAGGGGAAGAGGAAAAAAAGAAGGGACTGGGAGACAGACACGGTGACACTATGTTCACATAAGCTTCATTTCCTTAGGAAACCAGGCTAAAAATAATAGTCAAAAATCTTGGGCAATTGCCTTCAACTCAACATCTCTCTCTAGACAGGAAGAAAGGAAGGAATTAGCAGGCTATAGGTTATATCTCAAGGTTTGTCTACATGATTTGAAGCATAGAAATTAGAAATGAAATTAAGAAGATATATTAGGTCGTCTTGCCCCTCCCTGGGGGAACAAACCTACAGCTGTTTCCCTTAGCATATATTTTAGTGAAGTGTGCAGCCCAGTTTCAAATGATCCAAATGATGGAGCTTCCATCAGTTTTCAACAGGGACCTAGTCCTTTCCTTACATATATTTCCTTTTTTTTTTTCTTTTTTCCTTTTTTTTTAAATAATTTCAACCTTTTTATCTGTTGCCCATGTTTCATCTCATGACTTCCAGCACACCTCTTAATTGTTTCATAAACTCACTGGAGTAGAAAGGTAAATAGTTCTATGCATGCCACCGACATACTTCAAATAGCATCACAGGGTTCATTTCATGCTTTTGGCTGACTTAGACGTTCTTATTCACTACAGCTTCATGTTTTTAACTGTGTTTTTCCTGGGAAAAAAGAAAAAAGTGGGGGGGGGAGGGTGCTTTGATTAATAAATTCCAGGGTTTTTTCAAATCTGAGTTTTTCAGACTCCTCGCCCTGGCCACGTTTCAGCTTGAATTTGAAAGGCCCAGCCCACTCAAAATATCCTCGAGAGGTTTTTCTCACTCCCCTTGACTTTTCAATTTTGGTTTTCTGTTATATAATTAAAAATTATTGCAAGGGAAGTGTTACTCTAATATGACATTATTCCCAAAAAGTAGATCTGCTTTCTTGGCCACGCAGCTTCTTCTGTTATACAAGAGACTGTTGCTTTTTGGGTGAGTGGGCCCCTGTAGATTTGGTGACATTTATCTCAAGTTGTCAAGGGGAAAGGGTTGAATCTGTGCTGACTATCAGAGTTTTCTGAAAACTTTAGGGCAAACTGTATTTCCCTGATCAATTAGCTTTTTCTCTCCAAGCTATGACTTTTGAGCAGGTCTGAATTAAGACCACTCCATTTAAAAATCCAGCCACTGACCCAGCACAAAATTGAGGAGGTACCCAAGGATGAATTAGCACTGTCACATATGATGCTTTGCAGCTATATAACATGAAAAAATGTTGTGAGGTGTAAACAGCTTCAGTTTCTCCACACCAAGCACAAACACACAGAGGTTTTGACCAAAACCCCCATCTTTAACATGCCTATTCCACAGTCAGAAGCAGAAGATGTGAAGATGTGTGAGTAGACATAGTTCTCTTGGCCAAACTGCACTTGTCAAGAGCCAGTTTGAGAGAATTTTATTAAAACAAGTTTCCCCATCTCACAATTTCCTGACTCAGAAGAGGAGCTGGTTTCTGGTATTCTCACACCTCCCTGATGGAGAGCAGCACTTCCACAGCTGCCAGCAAATACAGGGAGGAAATGTGCACATATTTGGGATTCATCCCTCAGCACCCCCTGGCTTCCACACGCACCCCACAACCCACAAGAACTACCAGAGCACCAACATTTCTGTGCCTGGTCCCCTACTTACAAATGCCCCTCGTAACTGGGAACTGCTGGGAGGACAGAAAACCTGGCTCTCAAGATGGGATGGAGAATACTGGAGTATTTTCTAGGTCTTGAGGCCTCCACAGCCCAGCAGAGGAGAAGTCCCACATCCCTTCTCCATTCACACATCTGTCCCAAGATTAACTCTACTCATGTCCTGAGCCTCCAGCCTCACAGAGCATAATGCCAGCCACGTTTCCCATAAAGCCAAGAAATAGATTCAAGGCCATATTAGGCATACTTAGAGATACTAAAAGAAGGTTCCAAGAAGTCTGAGCCCTTTCCTGAGTGCTGACAGATGTGTCTGAGTCACCTTGTTCTCTGCCGTTCTCTGCTGAGTCACTTTATCCCCAAGCACCGGCAGCAAGCAGAGAGCAAGGAGAAGGAGGGAGCACAGGCAGCAGAGGGTAAGCAACAGGAGCAGAGGGCACCAGGTTGGACCTCATCCCAGCTCCTCTGACGTCTGTTCCTGGTGGGAAAAGTGCTCTGGGAGCACAGCTTTCATGAGGGTCAGGCTGTGACAGGAGAGAGAAGGATGTTGGTACCCAAACCCCAGCAGGATACTCAGGAAGCAAGAAGATTGTACCAAACTGAGATTGTATTTTGGAGTGGCCTCGTGCCAGAATGTGTGTGTGTGTGTGTAAGCATGTGTGCCCATATGTACAAGCACTGTGTGCACATGCACACACTCCACACAGTTTTGTTTGGACGAGTCACGTTTCAGCAAAGTCAAAAACAACTAATTGCAAACAAAATTGCACTTTTATTCAGCCCCCAAACCAGCTGCTTTCAAAGCCGTAGCAGTGGGAAATAAAAGCATCACTAGCTGTTGCTACATGACCCAGTAACTTCAGATGCTATACCTTCTGTTCCATCACAGTGCTTTCCATTTTCTGGCCAAAATGAACACTGAGGTGCTGAGAGTCCATTCATTTACTTATTCAGGGCTCAGCACCACTTTTCAGGAGCACTATGTAAATTCAGAAGTTGCCTGAAATAATAAATAACTGTGACAGGTACAGAAACAAAGCCCATGGCTCTAAGGCTAGTGTTTCCCCCTTCAGAGAGGTTTTTGTTCCCCCGTGGCTGCAGGACAGAACATTCCAGTGATGTTTCAGCACTGATGGGCCCTCGAGCCTCAGCCAGGAGAAAAGTCAGCTTTCTGGCACAAAACCCTTCATAGCTCCTGGAACTGAGTGAAGGAAAGGGGAAAAGATGAAATACTTTGTTTACCGTATCATGACATCACCATCATCACTGGAGAAAAATGCAAGTTCATCTTTCTTCCCGGGGATGGTCTGTATGACCTGGGTGATTATCCCTGCTGGATAGCACAGCATGGTCCTTCCCCTCCACACCAGCACTCACAGATGTGTTTGACCTCGTGGTCACCAGCTCCAGCAGGGTGCAGATGCAACCATAAAGCTCCCAGTGCTGAATTCCCTTTGCAAGATGTGATGTTTTTCCTCTTGGTAGAGCCTGAATGTGCACCCGGAGCTGCTGACTGTGACAAGCTGTGCCATCCCCTGGGACAGCCTGTGGGCTCCGTGGAGACAGGGAAGGATTTCTGCCCAGAAAGCCTTTGTGTTGCCCACTGCTTTAATTATCATCATGTGCTGGCACTCAGAGCAGGGCAGAACATGCCCAGGCCTTTACAGAAAGCAAACCATTTCCTCCAGAGGAAACAGTCACTTCAGCTGGCATCTGTCGTTCAGGTGCGCAGAGGAGTTGTGGTTCTCTGGAAAACATCTGGTTCCAAGGAAATATTTGGCTTAATTCAAACTTGTCTAAGTTAGCAAAGTCTTTTTCATATAGAGTTTCTTCTCCCTCCTCCTTTCACTTCCCTTCTAACCCTACACCCCCAAACTCCAGTTATTTGGAAATGCTCTGCAATTTTCTCTATATCTGTTTCTGTCCTCTGGTAACTAAGCAGTGTTTGAAGATCTCACAGGAGAGGTAAAGCCAGGATACCCCAGTACATCACATTTCACCTTTTTTATTTCTTGCTGGTTTTGCTCCCATAGTCTCCCAACAGATTTGGTCCATCAAAACCAGTTTTAGTCTTCATGACAAAGAGGTTAAAGGAAAAGGGTGGGTTTTCTACTGGAAAGAGGGGCCACTGCTCTATTCTGGGAGCAAGGAGTGTCTGAAAGTGTGCAGAACTATGTGATTGTTCTGACAACCAGAAATGCACTAAAAGCACAGTGGTAAATGGGAATGTAGTCAGCTGAGATGTCCCTGCAGTGAGGTTTTCTTCCACCTAACTGGAGCTCAGATTGAGTTGTCAGAAAGCTCCAGTAAATCTTCCTACTCACACAAGACCAGAGCCAGGGGAGTGCTTTACTGCCCTGAGATGGAATGGAAAACCAGAGCTCCAAAATCCTTGCAAAGGGATCGTCTCAGGAGGGGAAATGGTGTGGATCAGCTGAAATGTTCATTCTGTTTTTAACGCTACAGGCAACAGAAAATCAAGATAAAACTGTAAAAAAAAAAAAATCCAGATTTCATGCTTTCCATATTTGAAACCACTTGGAAATGTTTTCAGGACTGGGAGATTTACTGAACTGGCCCTTGTACATACAAACACAGACAGGTTATCTTAGATTAACATTTTCTGATTACAAAAACCTAGCCAGAAAATTCCTTACCAAACATTTTACATAATTACAACTGCAAGAAAATGCCAAAAGAAAACGTAAATTAAAAAATCCTGGCAGATTCCCACCTGAATAAAAAACAATGTTTTGAAACAGTAGTTCATTAAGACATTGTTCCTGTGGAAGCCAGAGATCACTCATCTCGAGGCACTGGTAGGACCCAGGCAAAATTGTGTTCAGGGGTAACAGCACCCAGTGCAGAGTTACCACATCCCTAAGCTGCACATGCCAGATGAACTAAAGATCATTTGGTCTCAGCAACCTCTTTTTTCATTATTATCTGGAGAAAAAAAACTCTGTAGTGTGGAGCTTTGTCCTGGAAGTGAGCAGAGCACCCAAACCTGGAGGGGCTCACGGGATCTCATCAGGCTCTGCTGCACACCCTCCCTGGAGCAGCCTTGCACCAGCCCCAAACAGCCCAAAGTAACCTGAGTCTGTGCATGCAGACAGGCAGAATAATTCACAAACGCCAGCTGAAAAGGCCATTCCTTTGTGTGAATTCAAGGGGATTTGAGGGACAGTAATTCATTCAAATGTTGACTTGCTTTGACCTGTCCTTCACAATTGCTTCAAGAGTAATTTTGGCCTCAGCAGTTTCTTTAATTGAATCCGATTTAGATGGGAGTCCACCAGCACTTCATTTTTATTTGAATTTTATGATTCAATTTAGCATTTAGTTTCAGTTGCAATCTGATTTTATTGTACTTGTTCCTGGTGGAAAACGTATCCACCTATTACCAGCAGCACATAAATTCAGATGCTGTCCCAAGGAACATTCTCACGTGTGTGAGAGCCTACATTTCATATATAATATGCCTACTTGTTGATAAGGCGTGTTGCAGGACTCAGTGCCATGACCTTTCCAGAGGAAGTATCGTTTCAGTGCATAATGTGTCACAAAGGCAAAGGACTGTGACTTTTCCTGCTGCTGTAACTCGTGGTGTCTTTGGGGCTCATCCTCAGAGCGGTGGAGAAGCTTCAGCCACACACTGGGCACTTGCTCCAGCACAAGTCTTGATTTGAGAATATGTTCCTTCTCCAAAGAACTGGTACTCACATGTCTCCAAGGCTACTCTTTGTATGAATAAAGGGCTCTGTTGCACAGATCTGTTTTCCCTTCCCAAGTGGATTGTAGGTGCTGAAATAGCCTAGCACTGTCTGCACTGCAATATTTGCTCCCTGAAGGCATTCAGAAGAGCTGTAATATTTCCAGAAGGACTGAGTATTCATGCTGCAGCACCACCACATCCACTGCAGTTTCAAGAAGCAAACTGAAGCCAGAAAGGCTGTGACTGTACTGTGGGGGACACTTTCCAGGCAGTGGGGATAGGACCGGGTTGCCTCGGGTTCTCCATCATCAGCTGCTTTTGCTCCACGTCTGAGAGAACAAGGGGAGGAGGCGACCCTTTAGAAGGGCTTTTCTCACCCTATGATTTTACACTCACACCCAGGATTCAAGTTTTGGGATCTGCCTGCAGACAGGGTGAGTTATCAGACACATCTACACTGCTCCACACCAACAGCAATCACTGCCTGAGCTGCCTTACCCCATGCACTGCCTGGTTTCCCATGCCACAGTGAGCTCCACACTCCTGTGACCAGGCAGAGCTGCCTGGCTTCAAGTCAGGTTCACTGCAATAGAAAACAAGTAGATCAGTCCAGATTCCAAGGCCTGCAGGCCAGATCACTTTTGAACACTAACAAATTAAGAAGAAATTCCGATTTAATTAATTCTCTTTTTCCCCCTATATAATCCAAGAGCTTTTGTAACATCTGAAACTTTTATCAAAGTTGACAATGGTATAAATACCTCCCTGCCAGCTCCTAGAGTGCTAGCAAACAATCTTTCATCAGGCAAATGAACTCTTACAGACGAAGCAAGATATAAACACTCATATGTAAAGCACATTCTCTGGACTGGGTCCACCATGAGCAAAACCCTCCTGCTTCCCTGGAACCAGTAACACAAATTCCCTTTATACATCTTAAGTGTCCACAGTCCAAACAATAACACATTAGCATGCTCTTGACACTGCTGTCAAAATAAACAGCTATTTATTAACATTCTACAAGGCATTATTTTTAAAAGAAATCAATCGAGCAATAATGTCAGAAAATAATACATATCCCTCTGTTCCAGAAAACAGCATCTCCCTTTTACTTCAGACAACATCTGGTCCAGATAACAGCTGCCAAGGGTAGAGCTAAGAGTCACTGTGATTGCTGTTGCTTGGTGGTTGCTCGAGTATTTTTGAGAACAACATTTTTTCACTATATGGTATCACTGCCAACTATTCCCTGGGATCCCAGGAGGACAATGCATTCCCTTTCTGTTCTCACTGGGTAAACGGAATAAAGGCTGAACATGGTGTTTGCTCTCACCCCTCAAACCTGCACTAAATATAAAAAGATATTAAAAGCTGCCTCCCCCTCTCTCTTTCTGAGGTGAAAACCTCCCCATCTTCACACAGGGAGACTTTTGCTGCCTTTTGTTCCTGTTGGTCAAGCAAATGTAAAGATATCAAGGAACTTCTTGAGAAAACCAAGAGAGGAAGTGTGAATGCAAAGTGAACTTACAAACAAAAAGCTATTTTTAGTGTTGGGGGGAAGCTCTTAGCATTGGACAAACAATACAAGGAAGTTTCAGACACTGACTGCTAAGGAGAGCTAATATTCCCTTGTCACTGCCCCACCTAGTCTGGATACAGGAATGCTCCTGTATTCTCAGGCTTCCCACCACCCCCGAATGATCCACCTTCCCCTTAGCACGGTGCAAAAGTTCAGGGCTTGGGCTGAGGGCACCTGCTTGGCTCACACGCGCACAGAACCTCATCCTCCTGCTGGCACAGGGGATCCAAGGTCACACTGTGGCCCCAGCCTGGGCTCTGTGGCACTGGTGGGGGTGCCAGGTGGGACTCCCATTTCCAGTGCCACCAGATGTGGTGGCAGAGCACAGCTGGAAGCACCCACAAGGCTGAGGCCAAGGAGCAGAGGAAGCCTTGGGTACCTCAGACATAGGAATTAGGACAGAGCAGCTGGGCAGAAGCGGGAGGAATGACATGGGTGGCCTTGGGACAACCCAAAAGGGACCTTCCTAAACATGGAGCAAAACGTACATCAATGGAGTCTCACTGGTGCTCAACAGCTGCAGATTCAGAACATAACAATGTCACTTTGGGAGCCTCCACAGATTCTCCTTTTCCTCCTAGAATTTCAGCTCTCCACCCCTACAGGCAACACAAATAATGTATTTGTCAATCAGTTATCAATGTGCAGGTCCTTCGGGGTGGAAAGCTTGTACACAGGAATTTGTCCAGTCTGTTCAGCCCTTGCTCCAGCTGCATTCCTGTTTATTTATTCATTTGCAACCAGAGTGAGTAGTCAGTGGTCAAGAACAGCCAGTCTTCCAAGATCAGTGAAATAAGACTACACATGAAGGACACTCTTTCCCTTGAGACCTCTCCTAAATCTTTGCATTTCCCAGAGACCTGAACCAGTGTTCAGGGAACAAAAGAACAGTAATTTCATGGAGCAGACTTGGTTTTGCTTTTGCTGCTGGTTTTGCTGTGAGCTGACAAACACTTAAAGCCAGGCTTTGATGAGAGGGTCAGTCAGAGGCTGGATGCAACATGGAACTGCACAAAAAAATAGAAGCTACACAGGATTGCTCAAGTCCTTATGTGGCCCTGGTGCTTATATAGACTCACAGGAGGTCAGTCAGGGACATTTTGCAGATCTGCCTGCCAGAGGGAGAGAGGGATATTTATTACATTGCAACTAAGCCCCACTCAATGTGCCCTTCCAGGGACAAAATTCAGCTTTGTACTGAGAGTGTAACCAGCAGGTTGAAGGAAGTGGTTCTTCCCCTGTATTCAGCACTGGTGAGCCCAGGTTTGGATACTGCATCCAAATTTGGGCTTCCCAGGACACAGTCCTGAAGAAGGGGAGGGAGCCAGTGAGGACAAAGTACACGGCATGAGACAGTGATGGGGAATTACAACTTCTGTGAGATTATGAGCTAACAGAGAAGCTCAAACCTGCTCTCTCAAAGGTGAACAGCTAAAGATCATTTGCAGCATGGGAGATTCAGATCAGCTACAAGGAAAAGACAATTTTACCCCGAGAGTGGTAAAACACTCAGACAAATCTTATATCCATGTATTCTTTCAACAAATCTCTATCAGTTACATAGGGAAGGGCCTCCACACTCATCAAGCACTCAGCTCTCTTTGACCAGCCTAGGTGTGTCTGGTCTGCTCCAGGAAATCTGCTTGTTTTTTTGAAATGGCACTTCTGTCATGAATGAATCCCTTGGTGAGTTTTCAAAGAAAGTCCACTCTAATTTTGGATTCTGACCCTCTCCTAGAGGTTTTTAAACCACTTTGTTCCACAGATATTTTGTCCTTCTTAAATATCACCTTTGTGACAGGAGGGGGTTGTTGGTTGCTGCTCCTTTCTAAATGATTTTCACATGTCTTTTAGTGGTGTGGGGAGACAGTGACTGTAAAAATCCTCCAAAGGAAAAATACGAAGAATTTTTTTCTGATCTGCCTCTTGTTTCCAGTGCAGGGTTGGTCTGTATCTGCAAAGGGTTAAGGATTAGCTAAAGGAAAACATTTGAGCAGCTGATAACAGAGTATGGGCAAGCAGAGGGATCAAGCTCACAGCACTGCTGGTCACACACTGCAAATCACAGGCAGCACCAGCCTCATCCCCTGCAGGTTTCTGCTCCTGGGCTGCACTGACTCCTGCAATCGCTCACCTACCACTCCTGAGAATGCTTTGGGACACCCCTTCTCCCCAGCAGCTGACAGATCTGCAGTCATGCACCACAGTGTTCCCCCAAACCTCTGCCCACTTATACCACACAAAAAGGGGAGGCTGCTGTTTCAGAGCGGGCACCCCAAACTCCAGCACAGTCAGGTTTAGTGGAAACTGTGCACTGACTCTGAAACATTTTGGCTGTGGATTTGTTCAGCTTTTTGAGAAGAGAGATTGCTTGGTAGAGCAGCATGAGTGAGCTCTCTAAGAATACCAGGGAGTGATGCATGAGCACAAAGGTGCTGCAGCCTTAAAACTAAAATACTCTGTGAAAGGCAAGAATCGTAAAATTCTAGGATGTTGTCTATCTTTTATCCTCACTGTTTTCTGCCCGATTCCATGGCTGTGTAATGCAGCACTGGCTTGAGGCACAGCACCTCTCCCCACACACACCTGGGAGTGCTCCCTGCAGAGGGATCTCTGCACCAGCCTCACACCCAGGGGAGCCCAGATGTTGGGCACAGCTGGCACCCACGTTAGGAGAGGCTCTTGAAGCTGCTGTGGAATTTGACCGCTGTTGAAGCCAAGAGTGGAGTGGAAAAATGCCTTCTGCTCTGTCTTATGCTTAAATTCCAAAGCTGCACCTCACTCCTCTCTGTTCCAAAAAGAAACAGTAGTGCCACAACCATAATTCAGTGCAGCTGCTGTTGAACCGTGCTGGGGAGATGTAAAACCTGGTGTTACTATGAACACACACTTCACCTCTGGGATTCATCTGCCTGGTTTCCTTCCACTTACACGCAAATCTCACTCTTCCCCATTTTCCTCCAAAGATGAGCACAGCTGATGGTGCAGGAACAAAGGAACCCAGTGGCACTGATGTTAGTGGGAAAAGCCTGACCCCACAGCACTTTGCTGACTCTCAGGGGCTCACTGAGCTGTGCACCACACCCAAGTGCACACAGAGCCCCTCTGACAGTGCTGTGACACCTGATCTCCCATGACACTATTTGCTTTTTATCCCCAGTGGTACCTCCGGGTCCGTGGCTACAGGAAGTCATGAGGCAGCAGCTGCCACAGTCTCTCTGGGTAAGGAAGCAGGAATTTTTGCGTGGCTCAGGCCCACAGCCCTGTCTCAGGTGTTGGCCAGCACCAGCTGCCTCGGGAGAAGGTGTGAGGCACCCACTGAGGCAGCTGTGATGCCTCACTGCAGCCTGCCCGCCTTAGGAGAAGATGAAAACAAATGAGTTTATAACCTTTTGTCAGCCTGTCCCAAGGATGTAACTTCACAAATATTTAGGTCAAATGGGGCACACCCTGTGCTGCACAGAAAGAGAAGGGAAGAAAACCCAGGGCTTCAGCTCTCGAATGGCACACTCAGTGTGCTAGATAAGATAAACTGGTGGCAGTCACTGGCTGTGAGGTGAGTACTTACCAGTGCAAGCCATCATTTTCAACATGACAGTCACAATAGCTGTAGCTAGTCAAAGAAAAACAAGGATGAATGGAAGCTAAACTAGGCTTCCCACTACTAAGAGATTTTTAACTTCAATACACTTTATACAAGGGGGAAAATCTTGCCTGGATTCATGGGGTGCACCCGCTTTAGCCATCAGTGCCCAAAAGGTCACAACAATGTCCCCCCAAGCATGTTGTAAACATGAAAAACAGCTGTAGAGGCATGTGGTTCCTGTCTTATCCCAGGTTCCTGTCTTATCCCAGTCTGCTCCTCACTGGGACAGGAGCTGGTGAGCTCTGCCGGGTCCCCAGCCAGAGCCAAGAACAACTGACAGCCACAGGCTGCTTCTTACTGAGTCATGACAGGTTTCTCAGGTACCACAGGAAGTATCATTAAGGTTCCTAATTAGCCTGGAACTCTGCTTCCTCAGGTTCCTGATTGGGATAAACCTCTTTTCTCTCCCAGCTCTCATCCTGCTCGTGGAAATGGGTGAACACTGCCCGTTCCAATACATGATGGAGGGAGGATTAACCTGGCCACAGGGATTTGTCCAGAACTGTCCTGAGGGCAGGGAACCTGGCTGGCTGCAGCTTCCCCTCTGCTGGTCCCTGGCTCCAAGGCCATGTGTCCTGCTGTCGAGGTGGGACAGAGGCAAAAGCAGATGAAAGCTTCTGCTCCGCCCCAGTCCAAGCCAGGGGACGGGGAAATCTCTTCTGTGGTTTGGCACAGAAGGGTGTCCCATGTCCTTGGCATCCCCGGGGTGGCATCACTGCTGGCACACGGGCACAGCAGAGACACCACACAGCTCTGTGAAGGGGACAAAGGCCAGCTCAGAGGCAGCCCCGAGAGCTGGCGGCCTGGCCCTCGGCTCTTTTCCTCCATCAGCTGTTCATCATTTGCCTCGACTGTGTTAATTCACACATTTCTCTCCCCCAGCTCCCATTGTTTCCGAGCAAGGCATTGTCATGAGGCCAGTTCTATATTTACAACAGGATGTCAGCCTACGCTTGCAGTTGCCTCCTTTGAACTGGATACTTTTACCTTCGATGTTGGCAAGGATGCAATTCAACAGAAAGGTAGAAAAATAAACATATGTTTATTTAAGACACGTTTGGTTGTATCGAAACGCACAAGTGGCACTTCTTCCTATTGGCTCTTCCATCCTCCCAGCCAGGACAGCACAGCTTTTTTCATGACATAAACAAAACATTATTTCCTAAGAAGATTGAGAGTTTCCTTTCAAGGAAAACAATAAAAAGAAAGGAGGAAGGAATCTGCAGAATAGCCCTTAGGAAGTTGCAGCTCTAGAGGCCCTTTAGTCCCTCACCAGTAAAACATATTTAAATATAGCATGGCCTGCCCAGAGCACAGCCTGAGAAATGCCATGTACCCAGCAAAGAAACCAAAATAACTCACCTACCACTCACCACCAGGGCCAGAGTGTGCCAGGCTTCAGACTCATGCCCCTTATCCTGATAAGAGCCCAGGATCTACAACCAGGCCTAAGAGCTGCCTCTGTGAGATGGCTGCTTCAAAAGGTTTCAAAATGATTTATTGCAGTTTAATTTCCACACACTGCATAATTTTTTGTTTGTGCATCAAAGCAGTCAAAGCAGGCATGTAAAAGCCTCTATCCACTGAAAGATGCTGCCAGCCAACTTCAAACCAGTCTTGGGACATGAAGCACCCACCTCCTCTGCTCCTCACCCAGGGACCACCAGGCTCTCTCTGTGCTCTTCAGGAAAGGAGATGATCCCAGGAGATTTGAAAAGCTCCAACATTATTCCCCTTGCAACACTTTATCAAAACTGCTCTCGGCTATGAATAATTTCTATCTGTTATTTCTTGGAAAACCAGAGCTCTGTTCAGTTATGCTTGTGTGAAACCTCCCCCCTCAACTTGCTGAGATCTTTAACCTTCATGTTCGACTGCAACAGGTTAGAAAGTGGGTCCGAAATTTCTCCTTCTCAAAATAGCAATTTTTTGAGGCAAAGCTAAAATGTTGCAAAGCCCAAACACCATTCATGCCTCGTGGGAGATGCAGCTCTGCATCACATCCCTGTTTTTGCAATGGGTGAGGAGTGAACCACGTTTCCTCTGAGACGCTGTGATCTCCCGAGGCAGTGAAAAGGGTGATGCACCAGTGTCAGGAATGGCTGGGAACCCACCCAAGGAGCCTGGCCACTGATGGGAATAGGGACACGTGCAGCCAGGACTGGAAGACACAGGAATGGGAATTTCAGGACACAAATGTTTCATCCTGGTCAAGATTACTGTTATCGTTTCTATTTGGATCCTCCCACTTCCCTGGATAGAATTTACCTCTTTCCCCTTCATCTCCCTGGGAAGTGGCTCACTTTGTGATGGTGGAATTGGCCAAAACTGAGCCTTCCAGGCAGAATGTGGGTGGGATTGTTTAGTCCAGCATTAGTTTGGAGCTGCCCCTGTCTCCACAGTCTCCATTCCATGCTGTAGCTGCTGTGGAGCCACAGGGTGACTCTGTGCCCCAGGACACCCTGACCTCTCTCCCGCACACTTTCCAGAGCACACACGAGTGCTCACTGCATTCAGCTGTAATGAGAAGCTCTGAAACAGCTCAGGCTCTCTGGCAAGAGACATCTGTTGTAACAACAGGCTTTGGCTGTGGATTTGTCTGCCATGGATCCTGCTTCCCATACAGCACAGGGCAACTGCAGCAGGATGAACCCTAGAATGCCATAATATAAGCAGGAAGGGCTGTAATTTGAAGACCTTCCCACAACAAGTAAGTAAAACAATCTCCTCTTTCAGAAGGCAACATAAGTCTTGCATAAGGGTCCTTTAAAACAATATACAGAGCTGCTGAACAGGAGTCATGGAGGGACCCTCTCTGATCCTCAGTTCACTCTCTGATCGAGTTCACAGTTTCTCTCTGACTGCTCTAATTCATACAGAGGAGCTCCAGGCTGTACTTGCAAATGCAGAAAAGGCTCTACATCCCACTGGATGTTTCCCAAGCCTTCTGCAGGAATAATGGCACTGACATAGAACATGTGAGTTCACTCCTTGCTTCCAAATAATCACTGTCTTGGTACCTCAATTTTACCTCTCCAGAGGGAAGCTGGTTCTGTTCAGGCTGCATTTCCCATCCAGAAGGACTCTTGGGGAAATTCTCCTCAGATATCAAGGATCGACATTAGAACAAGCTGCAGCTGTATCAGATGAGCTTCAATAAATGACAGAAAGCACCAGGACAGATATGACAATTGTCTTTTCTCTGTCCAGGCTTCATATCTGGAATCCAAAGTTAACTCTGGAAAAGGCAGAAAGCCAGTTCATATTATTGTTCTGTCAGACTGGCTGCTATCCCTGGATTCAGGGCAAGTAGAAATACTTTATGGAAGGAAAGACTATTCTCAGCCCTCTACTGCTCTTTGCTCCCTATTTCCTGCTGTCTTCAGACATGGCCATCTTTTAAACATACCAAAAATTCTGGGAGGTAATAAGAGACCAGGAGACCATGAAAAAAAAGTGAATAGTGACATAATCTAGATATAAAGACACACCAGTAAATGGCTACTAATGTATTTTGCAATTACATTGCTAAGGCAATATCTAATACCAAAGCCCTGCTTCTAACATCAGAAAAATGCTTTCACAGGGCAAGAAGCCTTTGTTAACCTCTCACCCCGAGGAAATCACTACTGGTCTTCAGGGAGATGCACTACACAGAAACCCTCTGTGTTTACATGTCACAAGAGCTTTGGAAATCTCTGTTACAACCATGGGGATTCTTGCACAGGGACAGTGATAAAAATCTGCCTTTTTTGCTGCCAAAATCCTAAATATTGTTAGGCTACTGCAACAGCCAGAGATGCTGCAGGTCCTGACAGAACCAGGAAGACCCAGGGCTTTGCAGATGGGATCAGAGTGTCCAAGGAAAACCACCTGGCCCATGCAGATTGAGCCTCACTGGGTTAATCCTGTGCAGTGTGGCTCAGGAAAGGGATCTTTCCCAAGGGGAAAAGGGATCTTTTAGCACTGGGTTAAAGATGATTTGACTGTCCACAGGAGAGCCAGATGAGAAGATTGTAGAAAAAAATTTCTCATTCACTTATAGGATGGTTTAGTTTGGGAGAGACCTACCACAGTCAGGTGGCTTCAAACCCTGTTCAACCTGGCCTTGAACACTTGCCTTTAACAGGGAGTAAAAGACCATAACTCTGGGTAGAGTGCAAGCAGCAGAAACAGAGTAGAAAATAAAAAGGCCCAGCACTTCTACAGGGCTATATTTCACTGCTGCACACCAAGTTTGGAGCAGCAGAAACAACACAAGCTGTGCAGCAGAAATCAGTCATCGTGGGCACTCCTACTTCAGCCAGTGCTTCAGAGAAATTTATGGCTAATCAGGAACATGACATTATTGTGCCCAGCCAAGTGCAGATGTGGGCTTGCATAAACCTTTCCTTATCATTCCTGAAAGGGATGTGCTGCAGTCTGTCACTGCTCGATAAACAATTCCACAGCCAAGATCTCAAGTGCTGCTGCATCGTGTCCTGATGATCTGCGCTTTCCTTACAGAGTGTCAGGGAAAGATGCAACAACAAACACATAACAAACACATGGCCACAGCCCTTTTGGGCTGATGGGTTTCCAAAAAGGGGCAAAAGTTGATTACTCCTGTGTGTTATTTTGCCTACAGAGTTAGGAGTCATCCAAAGTCTAAAGCAGCCAGTAGAAAACCTCCCGCTGGATCCGCTGGGCTTTGCATCTGCATTAGGTACCTTAGACAAATTTAAACTACCACCCAAATGCAGGCTGAGTTCTGGAGAGAGACAGACAGCTAGAAAATATTCTAATTCACCACTCCTGTGATTTTGCTTTATATTTTTGGTAACAAATTTTCTAAATTAATAAAAAAAAAAAATAAATTAACAACTGGTCCACTGAAGTTTCCTCTTCATATTTTATAAAAAGAATTGCTGGGGTGCAGGTGCAATGCCTTTACAGCCATTTTTCCTGATTTCACATTTCTTCAAGCCCTTGTTTTCCCCGTCCCTCACGTCTGGCTGGTCACCAGCCTGACTTTTCTGGGATGCCACAGTGAGCATTCCCCATTTAGATGCAGGGAGGGGCTGGAGAAGACATCTGGTGATTTTCTTCCTGCAGATTTAACATGAAAAGGGAATTGGGAAAAGAAAAGGTAGCCTTTCTCAGGCCATATCCTGCAGCAGCCAGGGACCCACCTGGTCTCTGGAGAGCATTAGAAAATCCTCACTGTTTTGCTAACTCGTGAGCTGCCTCACAGGGCCCCCGAACAGCAGGGAAGAGCCAGAGCACAGTGAACTTCAGTTAACTACACCCTAACTCTCACAGCTCCAGTGGTCTGCTCCAAGTGCAGGCACAGCAACTGCCCAGGGCATCCATCAGCCCTGGGACAGGGAATGGAACCAGATCTCCCTTCTCTCTGCTGCTGGAGCTTGAACTGACAGGAGAGGAGGCAGATGATGAATGCACCCCAAATTCCTCTGTGCGTGCTCAGAGCTCAGGGAGGTGTGGGCAGGGGCAGCAGGACCAGGCCAGGAGCACATCTTGGAGGGCAGGGGCAGAAAGACTTGTTGTGCTGACCCCATCTCATCAAATTCAATCCAACCCAAACCAAATAATTGGCTTTTGCCATGGAGGAACTAACTCAACTGTTACAGGGCTTAAATCCCTTTCTACCCTTTCCTTGTCAGACAGAGGTCCTGTGCCACATACAGGGACTGGAAACATTTTGTGGATGATTTCAGAGACTGGAGAAAGTTAGAGCTCTGTTAGGAATATTTCTCTTCCCTGAAAGTTTATTCAGCTGTAACTCTGAAAGTTATGTAACGGAATAAGACAAAATTAGAATATTGGATAAAAATAGCACTAAAAGAAATGTTCATCTTCCTCCAGCATTTTGAGGCCACTTTGGGATCTTTTCTGGTTCTTCAGCCCTTGCTCTAAGCTGACATCTGGTTGAATGCCATGGCATTTGCACTGCCCAGGCAAAAAGTCACCTAGGATGGTAACAGCCTGGTTTTACATCCATTTGTGGCAATGTCCATGGCTGTGCCTCTCATCCCTTGGTGCTTTACTGCAGAACTTAAACCCAGGTCCTGACAGTGAGTCAGCACCGAGCTGTCAAACCAAGCTGAAACCTCCAGGAAGCAGAATGTTCTCTCTGCATACTTTTTGTACCACTCAGTCCATTACATAAACTCCCAGCGGGGAGAGCCACAGCAAGGGTTTGGAAGGATGTATTTATTCCAGCAGTAATTCTAGCATTTAAACTTTCTGACAGCTGCTGTGGACAAATATGCAATAAAAATCGAAGCCAATTCAAAGCTGGTATTCAGAGGTGGGAGACTGCATAAGCATTTGGGTTCTGGGCCATGCTGTGCTTTGTTTAGCATGAAGAGGACTGCAGCATCCCTTTTCCACACTCAAGTCAAGCCCAAGTGACTCTGGCTTCATTTTACATGTTTGGCAGCGTAAAGCTGGAGCTCTGTCTCCCATTATCTGAGCATTTGGCTGCCATGGTCTAAAACATGACTGGCCCATGACAAGCAGCTTGTTGGAACAAGCAATTTGAGCGTCCTCAGCTGCTCCAGTTCACACCTTGCCTGCTGCTGCAAGCACCAGATCCTCTGTCAGAGACAGGGAGCGAGAGCTGAGGCCAGTAAAAGCTCCAATCTCTGCCAGGGCCTGTCTGTCAGGGCCCTTGGGTACCCACACAATGCTCCCATTCACGTTCAGTGGAAATAAAAGTAGCCTGTGCTGCAGAGGTCCTGAGCTCGCTGCCATTCTGCCCCAGAATCACAGGAAAATGTAGGTCGGGAGAGACCCCTGGAGGTCAGCTAAGCCAGGCTTACACAAGGACAGCCTGAAACCTTTTTAGATGAGCTCATGAAGACACATTATTCCAAACCTGAGCCAGGTTGCACGAGGCCAGGAGAGAGACCCTACAACTGCTCCAGGGGTTCCTGTGGAGAAGCCACACCTTCCCTTACAAATTACCCAAAGAAGAGATGGGAGCAGAACTTCCTCTGCTCAGAGCCTTTGGGGAAGGTCAGGGACATTTGCCACAAGCCACCTGCCCACATGAAGTGGTGAAAGGGACCTCACATCTCAAGGAGCCTCACTGACTTTAGAGAGTTAGGCGTGACTGGCTCACTTAGCCAGGTTACATCAAATCACTGCTGTTTGCAGCACTCGGGAGGGAATTCCAGTGATTCCTCCCTCAAAAGAGCTAGAAGTGTGGGGTGTCCACAGCCTGCAAAGTGGTTCTTGAAGCAATCACCTCTCCACAGCTGCCCTACACCCTTCAAGGACAAATGATCATTGTTTGTACCCTCAGGAGGGTACCCTTTGGATAACCCTCTGTGTTGTCTGCAGGGGTAAATAAGGGTTCATACACAGAAAGTCTGGATGTTTTGTTAAGTAACAGGAGGTTTGTACCAAACAGCCACCAAGATGGACAACCTGACCCCTTGCTTTTATTAAAGCCCTTCTTTCATTTACAGCAAGCATCGAGGTTAGCATGCTGCTTATGACAGTATTCAAATTAATTTGTTTTCTGGAGAGATCTATAAAAACTAGTTTCAGGACCTGCCAGGACACATGCACTGCAGCTGGTCAGCTGTGGAAATACTTTACTATCTTTGACAGAAAATACCATTTTTATCTGTAATCTTCTGTTACACTTTGTCTCAACAACCTGAGAAGGAAGAAAGAATTTGTACAAGATCTCTTACTGTTCTGAGCTGCCTTGCCAGTTTTCAGTACTTTTGCTGAGCTGATTGAAAGAAAAATATACACAGCAGAAAAGGATCAGTCAGTAGGACGGGGAGGAAATGGCATCCTGGAGCAGAGAAGGCTTTGAGTGATGTTGTCTTCAGTCTCCTGTGAAGCCAGGAAATTCATGGCCCCTTCCAAGCCCACAATTTGCCCACCTAAGCTATCAGACCCTGTTATAGATGCCATCAGTTTTGCTCAGTTTTTCCCTTGATCTGGTTCTTCCCATGATATTTGTCAGCTCTCCCTTGTCACCTTTGCCTCCTCTTGGATTCCCAGTATGTGAGACTGGGCCTGTTTTATTTTTACAATACATATTAGCAGAATCAAAGAATGATACAAAAAAACCCAAAAATCCTGGAAATCCACAAAGGCAGCTGACTTACCTCCTATGTTAGATTTCAAAATCCTTTGCAATTTAAAGAACAAAGGTCCTTGCTGAAATGTTCACAGTGGTGTGTCTTCTGGGACTGAAACTGCTTCAGAAGCTTCTGGAGGAACTGGATTCATCTGTGGCTTCGGGCAAGATAAGCACAGCAGGTGTATTCCCTGTCTCCAGCATCCTGGATCCTCTCCAAGCTGATTTCCATCCTCCCCATTCCAACAAAACAGTGATCACAAGGGTCGCTGATGACATTTTCTTGGCCAATTCTCTATTCTCTCCCACTTTGGCCTCTGTTTGTGACACTCTTACATCTTGTCTCAGCTTTCATGATCCCCCTCTCCAACATTTCTCTCCTGGGAATGCTTTGCATATTCAGCAAATTAAGGGACCTTCCCACTGGTAATTGGGTTCAAATCAAAGAGGGGTGGGTGGGTGTTAGTTTGTAATTTTCTACTTTGAACCAAACTATCCTAGGAACTTCTAATGGTGTATTCTGGATTATCAGACTAAAAACAGCAGAGTTACCCTAGATCCACATTCTACACGTGATTAACTGAGGGACAGAATCAGCAGCACTGGAGGTACAGTTCAGATCTCTGTCCTTGCTGTCCTTGCTCCAGGAAGCCATCAGGTTGAGGCAGACTATTGACCAGAGGGAAATTCCTTCCAAAGCTGAGCTTGCACAGTCTGCTCTCAGTCAGGAATGAAGGTTTTCCACTCACTGCAGGTTCCAGAGCCACATCTTTGATCAAATGAGACAGCTCAGAGCAAAGTCTAGCAGACAGCAGCCACATAGGTAATCCAAAGGGACTCTCAAAGCCCCCTAAAACTGCAAAGTCAGATTTTAAGGAGACCAGATAATAGAGGAATGATGTTCCAACTGCACAGATTCACTCAGCAGGAACTGAATGACAGTGACAGCCAGCCACCAACACGTTGATGATCACAGAATCACAGAACAGCCCAGGTTGGAAGAGACCCCAAAAGATCAACTAGTCCAAGGTTTGATGGGAAAGGGAGCCCAGACAAGACTATGCAGCGCCTCAAACACCTCCCTGGGAAAGCTGGAGTGATTTCCCTCATAATTTTTTCTTCTTACTCTGTAATATTTCTTTCTTATATCAAGATGATGGGATCACCCTGCCAACAAGGAAGGCATTTTCCACTCCCTAGGATTTATTACTGACAATCCAAACAATGTGAGGGATTGTCTCATTTTTCTGCTGCTTTTTCCTGCTGTCCATTTCAAGGTTGTGGAGCAAGATCCACCCAGGTGCAGATGTCAAAAGCAATATTAAGAAGGTCATCTCTGGTCCCAGGCAGCTCTACTTGCCAGTGGCAGAGGGACGCAGTCCTTTCCTTAGTCTTAAAGCACAGCACTTGAAATACCCTGTAGGATGAAAACAATGCCCACTATAGCATTTCTCCCCTAATTTTTGGGAAGAAGGCCAGACAATCGCCACAATTAGTCACACATTCCAAATGCAGTCCCCACTCTGAGTTTCAGCCTCTTGCCTGTCCTTGTGTTGAGGATGAGGCTACGATCTCCACCCCAAAGAGGGTCTTTACCTCGGTAACACACTATCAATCAGTCTGGCTCTCGGTAACGAGGAAAGATGCTTTCCTTCCTTCTGCCTTCTATTTGGACCTTCACCTTCCCAGTGGGATCGTTTTACTGCGTAAAGGAAGACAGAAACGGACAGAAAGAAACATGTCAATATGTGCATTGAAGAGGAATTAAAAACAAAACATAATGAAATACCTGAAAGCACAAGGGAATTTGCTGGAAACTAGAGGAGAGAGGAAAAGAAGCAGCTATCGCACCTTTTACCGCTGCACATGGAATTAGTTTTGAAAAGTTCCTTCTCCCTGTCCTGCCTCCCTCCCCCACTCACCCACTCCCCTGGGGAGGGGAAGGTAGAAAAGGTATCATTACAATATTAATCACCTTGAAAAGGGTAGAAACCCAAGATTTTAAAACCACTGCAAGAGGGAGAAGTGTCTTTAGGGGAAAGTTCAAACAGCTTCTTTTGCTTGACGACTGCTGGAAACAATATGGCAATCATTAGTTTCTCTCTCTCCAGTTCAGGGTCGTTCATTTAATTCACACATGATGAACAACAGACATGCACATAGGTCCAACAGCAATATTAAGGTTGTCTCTCTTGCCAAGGATCATGCCACTGAAAAGCACATGCGTGAGCCCGTGTGAGTCTGGAAAGGGTTAATGGGCTGCTGGTGGCTCTCTTCCTGCACGGAGGCAAAGGAGGGACAGCGGTTCAGATGGAGAACATGCTTCACTCTCACGTGGGACTACCCATGGACATGGCAAGATGAGTTATCTGGGAGGGTGGACCCTGTCACCTTCAGCTGAGCCAACTGCCCACACTGTGGCTTTGGCAAAAGCCCCCTGGCATGCGTTTGAAAGGACAGCATCAGCCCTGGCGTGGAGGTGCAAGGATCCACAAGTCCAGCCTGCTTTTTTGGGTAAACCCTGAAGTCTCACAAGAATGTTTAGTTTAGGCTTCACTGTCCATTCTTGAATAACTCCAGGAAAACTGGGTCATTTTTCACCCTTACATGGAAGTATCTCTGGTGACAACCAGCCTCTGCTCCCCTCAGTCAGGGTAGATTTCCAAAATTACAGCTCCCTTTCTACGTGGACCACCAAACACGTGAGGCAGCCTGCAGGGTTTTCAGGACGACCCTGACTGCCAGAAGCCAGCTCTGCTCTCTGCATTAGAGTTAAAATGAAACATGTCATCCAGCCAGAGAGTCTCCTATCCTCTGGCATCAGGCAGATCACTACAAAAACAGAGGCTGCTGTCTGACCCGAATTCTTTTTAGCATTTTCCCAGTGCCATGTGCTTGTTCTCCACACAAACAGTCCATGCCACTGAAATCTTGGTGTCATGCTGACCTGGAGCAGTGAGCCCTGGAGCATAAAAGTGATTTGGTTTTAACCAGAAGTCACTGCACAGTGGAGGAGGATATTTCCCACTCTGGCCCTGGCATTGTCTGCTTGGTGACCTTGAACAGGTAGTGTTACCTGTCTTCATCTCTTTGTTATACAGAGACACTGGCACTGATGGCTCTTGCAAAGCACTTTGACGTCTACCAGCATAAAAAGCCAGGTGTTGACATTATTGTGCAGCGAGCATTTGCTCTCATCTGCTTTAAATCTCTGCCTCCTTCATTTCCATTGAATGACCCCTTTGTTCCTGTATTATGAAACACTGTAAGTAGACTCACAGGTGCTCAGAGAAGTGAAAAGTGGACACAGGCTGATGGCGAGCCCCTCCTGCAGAGCAGGACTTCCAGGGGCAAAACCCTAGCTCCATCGACCCCAGTGGGAATGCTGCCAGGGGGGGTGACTGCTTTAGTGCCGATTCACAGCAAATGATAACAGGAAAAGCATTTCATAGCATTTTCTAATCTGATTCTTGAGGGTTTAGTCATCCCAGAAGTCACTGTGAATAAGGATTACTCTTCCCTTTCAACAAATTGATCTCTCATGTAAAACTCTGCCCAGTTAATGATTTCTTCACTGCATGGTGGGGGTTTTTGTTTTTCTGGTGAAGTTACCACCATCTGTGGCCAAACAACACACTCAAGCCCAGTAACCTTTCAGAAAGATGACAGATGATGTCTGCTGCTCATTTCATGTGTTTTTTGCCCAGTACAGTCTCTGAGGAAAGGAAGAAGGTGCCAAAACTGAAATAAGAAAGATAACATTGGTAAATGTCAGAGCTCCCTGGTGAGTGCAGAGGTCTCAAAGACTTGGGAATGCTGAACAGATGACTCACTGGGAAGGGTTGCCACACGTCCTGTTTTTGACAGATGGGACACTGACTTATTGTATTTAGGATCCTAATGGCATTATAGTAGCCTCTAGGGGCCTTCATAATGAAGGTGACGACTTTTGGGGCTTTGTGGGGTAGAAATTATCATGCAGGATGAGTAAACTGGATTTAATGTAAAACTTTGAGGCCAAACCCTTGCATGAATATTTTGGAGCTGCTTACATCCAGCACCTGGTTTACAGGTGCTGAAGGGCATATCCCCTACTGAAAAGACAGATTTTGTCATACTTATACATGCAAATATACCAGTTCTCCATTGGAATGCTGTATATTTTTTTCACATTTCTTATACAGCCTGCTACATCTCCCAATCATATGGATACACACTTCACACCTGTTCTGAGCTTAACTGGACAATGCAGAGATTTTGCCTTAGTCCCATGGACAGATTTCAGAATTATTTCTGTTCAAGGCAGTCCAAAAGCATTTTTTTATTATTATTTCTGGCACTGAAAAATATATCATGTTGAAAAATTAGATATCATTTCCAAATGAATAGGCAATGTATCCTCTATGTAAAATGCTGAAATCACAGTCCAACTTTCCCATATTTCCTTCTGCATTTTCAGCCAAAGCCACTGGCTGAACGCAAAAGTACATGAACAGCCCTAAATCCCACCCTATTTCTAATTGAGTTCAGTATTCAACAAATAAATAAAACCATGCAGCTCTAATGTAATGATGCTTGTGATGACATTTTCCACATTCTGCTCCAGATCTCCATGTCATTTATCCCACCACAAGCTAGTGTAATGTACCCTACAGCAGGATGAAGAGTTTGGAGTCTGCTACTGTCTGTGAACTGAAACAGACCTGGAGTGAAATCCTGGCCTCAGACAATAGCAGCTCTGCCACCAGCAGAAGTGGGACCAGTTTATCAGCCCAGGATTTCTAACCCTGGCATTAGAGGCTTGTATTTTTGACAGTTTTAATCCAGAGCCCTGAGCTCACTACCATCATCTGTGCATGTGATTACATGGGCAGACAGGATAAAGATGGAGTACTCACAGTATTTCTGCTCCACTTCTGCTTCCAAATTTGAAGCTGTCACTCAGCTGGTCCTGTCCAGCCAAATAATTGATCTTCTGGGGACAAAGTCCCGTGGCGAACACACCCCAGTGCCCTCTCATTTAACATGGTGCTGAAGGAATCCTAATTAGTCCACTCCCCCCTCCCCTTCTTATCCAGTTGAAATAATAAATATTTTACTCGTGATTTATTGGATTTCAGTTTGTTGAAAAGATCCTCCAAACAAATGAAGTTTTAATGGCAACAAACACCAGCCGTAGCACATTAGAAAATATAAACAGCAGCAGAGACCATTAAACAAAACCCACTTTGGATACAGCTGACACAGTGCTCAGCAATCTTCACCTCCTGAGGCCAGGACCCGAGAGAGAGAGGGTCACAGCGAGTCCCTCACTGGAAAAGAAATCTGCAAGGATCACACATTTGAGTCCTTTGGATGGTGAGGGCTGCAAGAGAGACTTTCGAAGTGACCAGTGCAGACTTTGGGCTGTTCAGGACCAAAGGCAGGACCTCAGCCATGGAATCCCAGAATGGTTTGCGTTGGAAGGGACCTTAAGGGCTCCGTAGTTCCAGCTCCCCGTGCCATGGTCAGGGAACCTCGCACCAGGATCAGGCTGCCCAGAGCCCCACCCAGCCTGGCCCTGAGGGAGGGATTCACTCTGGGGAGGAAGAGCCAAGGCAGCCCCCACACCCTGTGCTCCCTTCCTGCTGCCTGCCCACTGCACACCACTTCCCACCAGCCCAGTCCAGCCCCCCAGCTCCCCTCCTTTGTCCTGTACTCTCCTCCTAACAAACGGGCTCAGGCTGGAGCTCCATCACCTCACGGGCACCTGCACAGCACCTGTGTGGGGGCCACCCCACACTGCCTCACAGATGAGCACATTGCCCTGAGTGACCCTCACTGCGGGAAGGGCTGGTGTGCTCCTCATCAGGGGAAGTCATTTGGGTCATTCTGCTCTGCTGTGGAAGATGGATGTGTCACCTGCGCACAGGTAAGGGGAGTCAGCACAAGGCTGGGTACCACAGAGCAATTGTCACCCACTCCAGGGCACATCCAGCCTGTTCCCAGCCTGTCCTGTCTGCTTCACACATCTGTCACATCTGTCTCTGCATGGCTAGAAGAAAGTGAGCCTGGGTTTATTCTCAGTACACCCCTAGTTGCTCCCCTGCCCTCCCATCACACTGGCCAGCACAACTGGTTGTGCAATAACTCCTAGAGCCAATGCTGTCAAAACAAACAGATCCCTCAACTACTTCTAGCTGGATGATTTTTTTTCTGACTCATTTTGACAGTATCAGAGTAAAGAGTGAGTACTGGCACAGCTACATCTGCATGCTCGAAGCTGGAGCAGGGAGAGATCAGGTGGAGAGACAAAACACTCTATTCCTTCAGAGCTGTCGCAGCAAAGTCTAAGTAGAAAGGGATTAAGAAGAGTTATCCAACAACACAACATTTGTCAAGCCAAGTCTGAGGATGTTTCTGCACAAATCCTGGGGTCTCATCTATCCACAGCCTTTTCTTAACTCATAGATGCTATTTAAAACAGCCTTGATGAGTGCACAGCTGGGTTTGCCACCTTTTATTCAAACAGGGGAAGCATAGACCAGCAATGTGTTCCAGAGACTGGAAATCAGGATGTTTTGATTTGAGATAAAGTACAAAACATGTGTGAGTGACCAAAGACACCCTGCCTGAGCCTTTCAGGAAATAAGCGATTTAAGACATTTTGCCGTAAGAGCAAGAGTTTACTGTCAATAAACCATTGTTTACTGTCTACACAAGAGCTGTGGCTACTACTTTATTCAAACATTCATATTTTGTCTACTTAATCCATTCCAAGTCACTGCAAACAATTTCCCTTTCATCAGCCAGGGATGCCTGGGAAAGGATCCTGTCTGTCTGTGTGGAATCCAAGCTGCACCTTGACATTCCCAGCATGTCCAGGGCTCCAGCCTGCCCCTCCAGCCCTGCATGTGCACTGACCTGAGCAGTCACCTCTTTCCTGCTCCCTGCCCAGCTCCAAGGGCAGTCAGCAGGATTCACACACCACTTTTCTGAGGCCATGAAATGAAGTCTACCTTCCAGGAGTGTAGCCCCTGCCCATACAGCTCATGCAAACGTCACACTTCAGCTCGTCTTTGGAGCTCCCAGTCTAAACCCATGGAGTACCAGCATGGTCCATGTGTCAAGCAATAAAAAATAATGAGTTTCATTTAAATAGAAACAACCATAAAGCCCACAACTCCACAGCGAAATTCAAGTTCTACTCCAACCTCTGGGTTCACCATAGAAACGCTGACCCCGTCAGGAAAAGTCATAATCCAGCTGATTGTAAACCACATACCAAATACTCACAATCAGATTTATTTCATGGTTTAGAAAATCACTAAGTCATCACTATGAGCACCAAGCTGAGCTGTGTACTGAAACCCATCATAATTAAACTGCAGCAGACCAGAATTGTTCCAGGAATGAACAATGTCAGGAGCACAAAGTAGCCAATGTGGATTTGCACGAGATCATGAAACAATGGTTGCAGGGCAAAAAACATTCATTCGTTTGAGGTATGAGCACATTAATTTCATTTTTAAGTAAAGATCAGGACAGGATTCACGTAAGGAGAAGGCAGCAAGAAGGATGAGGTAGGTAAATGAAGTTATTAAAAATAACCACTTATAATAGCAAGGGAGAAAAATAGAGAAACCAAAATACATCCACTGAGGAGGATATAGATATAACCAGAAACAGCTCAAGGTTCTGTAACGAATGTGAAGTCCCACACCGGTAACGAGCCTAATCCAAAGCCCATTGAAATCAAGGTCTTTCCACTGACTTTGCCCATTGTGACTGCACAACAAGCAAAACTTTTCCCATTACAGACTGTCTGCTACAAAATCTTTTCTGTTTCTCTACATATTTTTCCACTGTTCTTAATAAAGTCATTTTCTTACATTATGTTAATATTTAAAAAAAAAAAAAAGAAAAGAGAAACCCTTCATAAATACACAATCAAGCCTGAGGTAATTTTCCTAAAATAATTTTTTAAATAAACTGCTCTGTACAAACTTCAGTCACTTCAAAATGTGCTTTGAAACTGAAGACTGTGGAAAAGTTAAAGAAGTGATTGCTGATAAATAGTTCCATATGATTTATCGAATATAATATCCTTCCCCCCACAACAGTGATTTTTCAGATCTCAGGGCATGGACTTTTTGCCTGCTAAGAGATGTGTGCTGAGGTTTAATAAGGTATTTATATGCTAAAGAGCTTCCTCCTGTTCCAGAACAACCTATACCTATCTAGCATCAGTAATATTCTCCTACATAGAAATATCCCTTAGGATGAAACTGAGCTAAACTGCTGGAGTTGTACAGAAGTGACATCTGAAAAATACTTTAAATGTTCCTCCTTGCTGTTGGAGCAGGAAGAATGCCCTGTTTTAATTAGGTTGTGATGACACCCAAAGGTTTTTCCATTAGATGTGATAAAACTTGATAATATCACATTTAGACGTTTGGCTAAATTCCACAGAGATTTTCCTGGGGTCTGAGGGAGAATGGAAGTGGTCACTGCCTGATAATATGATAAAAGAGCAGATGGAGAGCATTTGAGGGTGAGATTATAGGATACCATCTCCCAATAGCAGCTCAGAGAAGCCAGAGCCCCCTTCCCTCTTTCAGAACAGGTCATCTCATTATATTGCACTGAGCCTTGGGAACATGTGATCTGCAAAGACTCAGTGTGTAAAACAAGCCCAGAACTAGGCACCTTTTCAGCTTCTCTGTATTGCAGCCGTTGCCTTACCAAGCACTTGGGACACCTCCCTGGGTAAGCTGTTCAACTCTGCTTTAACACATGCATGGGTACCCAACACTGGCTGTCAAGGGTTAGAACTTTCTGCCAGAAATTACCCAGGTTTAAACAGACCCAGGCACATCCCTGTACAAAATGCTCAGGTGTGACCCTCCTCTCTCTCCTGCCAGAGCAGCCTGAATTTGTGCGTGGGAAATGCACGAAAACAAACGGAGCAGGAACCCAAACTTTGTGCTTGGGTTGTTGCTAATCATGTGAGAAGCTGGAGTACAAGGACTCCAAATTGGCTTTTCTTATGGCTTGTGTAAACCAACAGGGGCCTGATGTCTGTTCCACGGAGGGACAGCAGCTCCAGGCCAGAAGCCACATTCCTTGGTGGAATATGGGGTGAATATGGGGTGAATATGAGGTGAAATCATGCATGTGCTAACCCAGCTTTTTGCAGCCCTGGCCACGGTCCCCAGCCCCACTCGGGCCGAACACGGGCAGGAACAGGCAGATCCATCCGTACCCATTTGTCGGATGTGAACTCAGATGTCTTCAGAGTGCTTGGAAGGACATAAAGAGCGTTCCTTTCCAAAAGCCTTGGCAAGGAAATGGCTGGGCTGAGCTCTCTGAGCTCTAAACAGGAAACAGGTTCTTCACTCTCAAGTGGCTCAATGAAAAATGTCATCCAGAAGTGACAGTAATGCCTCTGCTCACATGCAGCCAGAGGATGCCAGAAATTCAGGTGAGAACACACAAGAGCCCCAGAGGCAAAGTACTGACACTGAACAGAGTGGGGCAACTGAGCTTCAGGTTCCCCTGGATCAGCACAGCTGATATCCAGCTGCTAGGATCTCCCAAAAGTACCAAATTCTGGGCATTTTTAGGAGAGTCCAGAAGGAAAATTGAGAGGCCAGGGAAAAATACTGTAAGTGTTCACCCTAAAACTTTCAGAACTACAGCCAGCATGAGAACCCTTTCTAAAAGAAGATGGAATAAAGGTGGGTTTGGAAGGTGGGTTGTCTCATTGTGGCACACATCTCTACAAAGGTACATAAATGTCCCCAGGTGTGCCAGTAGACCCAGGACATGGCTACAAAATGCTCTTGCAGCTGAAAACGGGGGGCTGGAACAAGGTGACCTCTACGGTCCCTTCAATCCAAATATTCTGTGACTCTGTGGACAGTAATGGTCACAAAGGTGAGGAAGCAGTCAGCTGAGTATGAACATGTGGAACTCACTCACATGTCTAGTGTTCTTGTGTTTGTTATAGGAAAAGAAGGCTGAGTGTGGGTGGGCTGAGAGTCCCCCACTTACACAATGTGGAAACAATAAATCACAGGAAGCCCTGGAGAGCCACCTGTGATTTTTAAGTGTGAAAAACCCTCTTTCTCCTGACCCTGATTCTACCTTCCATCCTACTCTCAGCCCAGCACAGATTTTTTGGGAGGGCTCTCACAGCCCAATGGGCAGGGAAGCCCATGGATCTGAGACAACTGGCTGAGCCCCTCAGGTCTGGTCTTGTTTGGCTTTAGTGGTTTCAGTCCTGACCCCACATAGACTTTTTCCTTTGACTCTTACACCACCACGTCCTCCTTTGGCTATCCCAGGTTCCCATGACACTCAGCCCGTGCAAGGAATGTCACATCTTTCAGCACCCTCGTTCTGCTTCACTGACTACAACAGGCTCCTTTGAGGCAGCTGATGTCTCACCCTTCCTTGGCACTCTTTACCTGCCTCTGCATTTCACATTCCTCTTTCCTCCTGAGATTTCCCAGTGGGGACTTCTGAAAATCCTAAATGCCCAGCACAGAGCAGGGAGGAGAGGAAGACAGGGGGGTTCATTGATCCCATCATGGCCAGACTTCAGACAGAGGTTTCTGTAATTCCTCAGCCTTCCCTCCATCCTCTGGAAACGGGGTCACCGTGTTGATTTATAAACTTAGGAACCAAATGCCTCTCTCAGGCCTGGTGGGTAAACAGGCCCAGCCTCCCCAGCAGCCTTGCAGAGCTACATATGGCAAGCAGAGCTTCACAAAGGCTTTTGTGCACATTTCCCATCGGGCAGACTCTGGGAAGACAAACTCTGGCCAAGGTTACCTTATCAGTGACCCCCAGCCTCAGTAGGCCCCAGAGATCCCCGTGTCCATTCCCAGCCACACACAGATGCTCTCCCCCGCCAGGTTTTCTGTCCTGGGAAACATTTCAGTCCTTTTCCCTGGGAAATGGGGGCTGCAGAGCATGGAATTAACAGCACGAGCCTCAGGGGCATCCCCAGGGGGAGGATATCGACCTGAAATTAGACATTTTTCACCTTTTCTCTAGGCTGTAGACTTTTCCAAGCCAGATTTGTCTCAGTGCCCAAGGAGGAGAATGGCATCCCATTGTCTCCATCCCTAAGACATGTAGGAAATGTCCTACATGCACAGAGGAGCCAGTCAGGGACAGGGGACATCACCTTGTGCACTTCCCCCATGAATAACAACCTTTCCTTTGCTCTCCTCTCTGCCTGCCCCCGCAGAAGTCTGCTCTTGGTTACTGCTTCCAAAAGTCCCCTCTGCTGTCCTTATAAATATGAAATATGTGCTGCTATGTTTGCAATTATGGATGTTTAAATGAAATCTTAATTGCAAGAAGAAAGTATTTTTAGTCATATTTACACTACCTAGAATGAACAATGACAACCCATATTATGTCAGATGTCAGAGCGTTTGTTATTGTTGCTGTTGTTAATCTTCTGACCAGCTCTTAAGCCATAATTGAAGCCATTTATAGAAAAAAAATTACACTGTGGTCTCTCTTCTTCTCATTTTTTGCAATAAAAATCAACAGGCTAAACTCTGCCTTAGCTACAAAAGAGTTAATGTAAAGAATAACAGTGGGAACCATGTTCTTCTCAAAGGGATATTTATTTGGTTTTAAAGAACTCGTTCTTCATGCAAAGAAAATGAAGGTTGGAAATAGAAGAGAAACATCTGCCTCTTCCAAAGTTATGAGAAACCTTGTTGCACATTCCTAACCTTTCTCCTGTCCTTTTGACCAAAAATCAATTACTTTTCTTTTAAGGTAGCATATTCATATTGGGCAAGTAGGCAACCAGCACATAAGAATCACTCTTCAGAGACAGACAGAAATGGATTCACTAAAAAGAAAGGGCAGAATATATTTTCACTTCTGGCAATAATTCTTTAAGTTACCAGAGAGACATCTTTCTGGATGAAAGGTCTGATCTTTAAGATCTGGGTAAAGCACAGGATGGTTGCAGCAGACATTTAATTGGTTTAGGTTTTGGACCAAAAATCAAGAAAATGTCTTTAAAACCCTTTTGACATAATTTGCCCACTCCTCCACATGAAAATTCTTAGCAAAATATTGATTCCTTTTAGAGTGATGTTCGTCTTAGCAAGAGATTTCAAATTTGTACCCATTTCTGCTAGGACTGGGAGTGGCCCCAGCAACACAGGTTTGAACCTCGCTCTGAATCATTTGGGCTGCAGTGCCCACTTAAAGACGACAAGAAATGGGGAGGAAACTGGACACCAGCTCATGTTATTTACTAAATTCTATGGCCTTGGCCATTTTGGCAGGGGAAGACTAGAATAAAAGACTGTTGAGAAATTCTAGCATATCCAAAATATATTACCAAAATATTTTTATGCTTTCAACAAGTGAAACTGAATGGATATTTTCATTTAATCAAACTGCTTTTCCATCTTTTCAGCTGCCTTTCCTATCTATTTAGAGGCATTTTTCTTGACTGGCTGAATACAACTGTAAAAACATCAGACTAAAGCACTTAAAGACACCAAATAATGCTTTTGAGAACAGGTAGCTTTACAGAGTCCAGAAGGAAATAGCTGAAAGCTAAAATGTTTGGTTTATTCTGCAGAAGTGGGGCATAATGAAAACAGCTGGAAACAATTTCGATGGCAAGCTTCTTTTATACATCTCAACATCTCCCTAACCTCAGCATTCACCTTGAGTACAAATTGCCCCAGCAACTTGCAGTCCAGGATTAAGAAAGTATTGCTTATTTAAATACAGATTTGCTGGGGATATCCACAGGAAATTTGAGAAGCTACTTACTGAATGCAGACCATTGTTTGCATTGCAGCAGCTCAGAGCAGGCTCCAGCAAACCAAGCACAGTGTGCAGGGCACGGTACAGATTTTGGAGGTGCCCTCCTGAGCTCAAATTGCCATAATTTTCCACCATTACTACATCACCTAAGCACTCAGATCTTCATGTTGAGTTGAAAGCTCCTTTTTCCCCCAAATCTGTCCCAACCTCGTGCAGCTAATACCCCCCAAAAAAAGTTCACATCAGCTGTAGCAGATGGGAACCGTGGGCACAGAGGTGAATGTGACTGCTTCAAGGTTACACAGGCAAGAGTAAATCCACATCTCTGGCACCAAAGCCTGTGTCACAACCAAACCCAGTGATTCTCTCTGATCTTGCTTCTCTCTTGCTCACATAAATATTTGCAAGGCCAGAATAAAACCACACTGCATTTTTGTCCCCTTAGGAAGAACAACAAGCACTTAAAATATTTCTGCAGTTTCCCCCCTCAACCTTTCTAAGGAGTTGGTGAGGAGAATCTATTTTTATTTTTCTTGGCAAAGAAGAAAAGAAGGAGTAGCCCAGGTGGAGTCAGACTCCCTGAAAGCCCTTCATTCTTCAGCTCTGCCTGCCCTGGCATCACTGCAGGACAGCACAAGCACAGCTTGAGATCCAGCTCAGGGTCTCAGGTGGAGGGAGCCAGTCAGCAGCAGCAGGAAGGTTTTTGTGAGTGAGTCACTTGAACGTTTTCCTGGGAAAGTTGTGCAAACCATGCTGGATTACCCATGCCAACTACAGTTCACTTAACTTGACCCACATCTGATTTCAGTACAAGCACACACTGAATGTCCTAAGCAGGATTGTCACGGAGGATGAACGTGATTAATCCATGCCTCACTGTCCTTCCCAGGAGCAGTGAGAACAACTCCCTCCCTTGAAAAACCAACCAGAGTCATCTCTGGCTCTGCCAGAGGAATTTCACCTGCCTGTGCCAGCAGCCTGCTCAGCTCCAGTACAAGTACCAGAACATGCTCACATCCACACGGAGCAGCCCAAGGTGGAAAGGCTCCACACTTTGCTCTGAGCCTGCCTGACCCCTCTCCTGGGATGACAACTGGTTCATTCTGCAGGAAAACCAAGCCCCCATCCCAGCAAGTAGAGACAGGAGAGGTGCTTCCCTCCTGCTTCCCTGAGAGGGGCAGAGGGGGAGAGGGAAGGCATGGATGTCTTCAATATGTTTGCCCATTTCAGGTCTTTATTCCTAACACGTGTTTCTTCTTTTATGCAAAACATGTCTCCTCTGTTTTCTGTCTCCTTGATTTCATTTTAAAACGCAGTGTTTTTATGGCATGAAGAGATAAAGGTATGAGGAGGGGAGGGAAAGTGGTGCAAAAAGCAATTAAGTGTGGTGGCTGGTTATTGTAATGCACTAAGGACAACCAAAACCATTCCCTTTGGAGAGGGGGGGCCCCTGATATGCACAGGATTTTCACAGCTCCCATTAACACAACTGGAAACTATCCAGGTAACACTCTTGTCTCAGTCAAAGATTAGACTATCATGTCTGAGATGAATGGAAACCTTTCAAAGGAAGAAGTAGCATCTCTGTTGGATCACTCCAGCCTCGTCAGCCATTTATTTAATTTATATTTGTGCTCCAAAATTCTTGTATTAATACATGAATGTTCATAACTGAAGCAATAATCTGCTTTAAGGAGCTTTATTGAGTACATCTATGCTGAACAGCTGAGCAGAAAGAAGCACAGAGGGGCCCTAGAAGTTCTGCTCTGGAGTAAATGGGTCACAGAGTTTGGTTTTTATAAAATGTGCTTTGGAGATTTCTGAGATGTCAGGATATTCACATCTGTTCATTGATCCAAGCCCTGGGGCAAATACTATGGCACAACACTTCCAGGATGTTACTGTCCTCTGCTGTCCAACACATCTGGTACTGCAGAAGTCTCCACAATTTGAATTTTTTGTTAGGAGTAGAAAAGTCCAGGTCCACAAAAATTTTTTGTGAAGCATGGATTATACAAAAGAACAGAGTTTGAAAACTGAGATGAGGCTTTCTCAGGGAAAGCACTGCAGGCTGGGAGGGTGTGATACCACCCTCCTTCCACAGGACAAACTCCTCTTGCTAAGCTGCTGGCAGCTCCCACTGAGAATATGCACCTGTATCCATCAGCATTTTTAACTCAGGCTCAATCCAAGGCCTCCTACTCTGGCCCAGACCTTGACACACCTCAAAAAGGTGCTCATTCCCTGATTGCCTCTGTGCAGGAGTTTCTCAGCTGCTCCTGCTTCCAAAAGCAGCTGAACCAAGAGCCTCCTCAGTGCTCAGGAATCACCCTGAGCCAGGAGGCTCTGCCAGACCCTCCTCTGGGGTACCAGGGTCGTCTCCCCAGAACCCTGCTGAGCTCAGCACTGGGTCCTGCCAGTGCCAGGAGGGGTTTGGGAGGCACAGCTCCCTGCATGCCATGGGCCACGGGCACATTCCAGAGCACAGACAAGCACTTCAGCCCTGGTGACAGAAGTTAACATGAGCTGCTACAAGCTGGAACTCCTTTCCATGCTAATCTGCTCATAACGTTAAAACAAACAGTTTCCGGACTGCAATTATTGCACCTCATAGAGAAATTGCACAACACTGGAATTAACAACTGCTCGAGTGCATTTAATTACTAACAGATACCTTTAAACTTGTGGTTAGGAAACTGTTAGCCATTCCCAGAGCATGTGCCCCACCACCCAGTCCCTCTCTGAAGCATTTTCAGAATCTGCTGATCCATAAAACGTACCATTGGAGAAGGTTTGTTTTGGCAGGGGGCTCGGTTTTGTCCAGCAAACTAATGGTGTCCGTTAACACACCATTACATACCTCGTTAACATACTTGGCAACTGGGATTTCCCCTCAAGAATAAAGAAATCGTGTGTAAATCATAATTATTGTCCGCCTGGCAGTATCAATCATCACACACAAGGCACTTGTTCTAATTCTCTACCCACAAAATCGTTCCTTGCAAATGCAACTGGAGTTGTCCTTGCCCATGGCACCTCACAAGGAAATCACTGGCCAAGCCCGTGTGCTGTGAGTTTGTAACAGGCAATTCCTATCAGGATGCGGAGCCATGGATCAGGATGGACTTATTTTCTTTGCTTAGACCATAGGCTCTTTTGGGATCCTTTGGGGAAACCTTGCAGAGAAGGTTCTCTTATTAGAGGGGTTCAGCACTCGATTTTTGAATGAGTTCAGCTCCACGCTGTGACACCCAAGTTGCAAGCTGGGTGTTCAGCAGAGCTCAGAGTTGGTCCTCTCAAGCTCTGCTGAGAGCCTGGCACTAAGAAAGGTGGCTGAGAGGTGACAGCACAAACTTGTCCTTGTTTTAAACCAGAGGGTTTGGTCCCCACTCCTAGAACTGAGATCCAGGACTGGTAGGTAAGATTTCATTCCTTGAGTTGATGCATCTCATCTGGTGACAAAGGTTTTCTCACGTGCAAAATCATTCTCAAACCTGTGGGTTGGACATTTGAAAAACACAGCAGTGATAAAATAATAATACCAACAATATCACCAGCAGATGTGGCTGCCAAGGAACATTATCTACTTCGTGGTTTATGACATAAGCCATGATAGAAAACACTTGCAGCAAGAGAGATTGGCATTACAGCCAAGGGAAAAATTCCACTGTGCAATTAGAGCAAATAGAGGGTTGGAATCTCAAGCACTGCAATTTGTTGGGAATGAGGAGTAACAAGTGTCACACACCTCTCAGCTCTGACATTGCTCTGGAGCAGAGACAGTCTGGTTAATCTTGTGATCCTGCTTTCTAGGACTCTGTGACTTCCACTCCCTAACACAAAATCATGGAGTGCACGACTCACTGCCCCACTCATCCTTTCCTGGACAGGAAGGGATGGAAGAGCATTCCCATCAACCAATGGAACAGCATTCCCAGCACACTCCTGACAGCCCCTCTCCTTCAGGGAGGAAAGTGAAGCAGCCTGGACTCACCATCTCCTTTGCCTGTGCATTTGCCAAAGAAAGAGAATTTCAACAGAATTCCTGCTTCCCCCACCACCCCTTGCCCTGCTGGTAATTTGGAGGTAGTATTTAGTTATAAAAACTACAACAAAAAAAAAAGAAAAAGGAATTCGCACTAGAAAGATAAAACTACTTTCAGAGTTGCAACTTGGGAGTCTCATGACAATAAAGAATATATTTATTTTCTGTGTTTGCATGTGCACTTAATCCCTGATTCCTTCCCAATACTCCCAGCCTGTGTTGCTTGTAGAAAAAGAGATGTATTAGAGACTATGACAACAGACTGTAGTATTTTCAGGCCTTGATGGAAATCTGCAGTGTGTTTTCTAGGCTCGTAAATCTCAAGAGAAGTGTTTCATTATTCTGTTCAGGCAGTGCAGAATAGCTGAGCTACAGATCCTCTCGGATGTTTCCTTTCTAGGCCATTCCATAGACAGGCAACATTCATTTCAGAAGTGCTCTTAAATTCTTTCACCAGCCCATTCCTCTTCAAACAAGTTAGAACTGAAAATTCCTCTTTCAAGTCCCATACAATAAATTGTAACCCCAACATTCCAGCCCGAAAGGAGCATTTTTCCTCTTCAAGCACTTTGTCTTGTAGGTAGATGAGGACAAAAGCCATGACCTTCTTCAGCAAATCCAGGACACCAGAAGCCAAAGTAAACAGCTTTTACAGTGTTTTCCTGTGCTTAGGAGTAACAGGCACAGTTTTCTTCGAGAAAAAGCAGGATTAATTCTGATACCTTCGCTATAAGTTAATAAACACATTAATTGCAACAAATCCATGAAGTTCATCTATAGATCCAAATTTGCCTTGTATTTGGTAATCCTCAGTTCGAGACCACCTCATCCAGGCACAAGAATCTGTGAGATCCTTTAATATTTTTATATAAGTGTAAAGGATACTAAATCAGTTTGTTACTAAGCCATCTGGAAAATGTAAGCTGCATTTCGGGAGTGACTGCAGGAATTGTCCAAATGCAATGCATTTTTCCAAGTTGTTCACACTGAGGAAACAAAGGAGACATAGAAATACCTCAGAGGGGAGAAAACCCTCTTTGTTCTGACCTAAAAATCACAAAGGCAGTGGCTTTTGTCAAAGAAGACCAAGAAGTTGGTGCAGAAACCAGACTCCTCACTCAGTGCAATCCATACTCTCAGAAGCAGCTTTGCAAGGGCCCATGTTGCTGGGATAACCATCCTCTTTTTCTTGTCAATGTCACAGAAAGGCATTTTAACCTGAGAGGAAAGTGTTTCCACTCAGATCTCCTCTCACCTTTCAAAGCAGTGAGAAGTCCCCAGAGAAGAGCCCAAAGGGTCAGCCTGAAGTGAGTGGACAGACAGCAACTTTGTGCTGTGGTCCAGTTCAGTTTTGGACCTGTAAAGATACCAACTTCAACCACTCCTAGGGAACTTGGAGGCCAACAGGAAGCAGAAGCAGCACCAATTCTCTCACAGGGGAACACAAGTGAGAGGAGAGTATCCTCTTTTATGTCCTCACTGTAAAGCTTCTGTCAGGAGAAGAGAAGTAGGGGAAAGCAGGGTAAACAAATTAGGGCTAATCATCAGGCAATAGATGAAGATTTGCTGCACCTTTCCCATCTGTCTCTTTAGAGAAGGGTAGGCCTATATTGAAAGATGAAGTCTTTGACCTTAAGTGATGAATGAAAACATAACTGATAATTCAAACCTGCCATGGGGGAAGTTTAAAGAAGGGTTGCCCCAAATGGCTTCAGTCTGTTCAAAAGCTACTGCCAGGAACATGGATATTTTTTTCCTGTGTTTGTTGGTTGCTCTGCATTTAAAACATCTCTGTATGTTTGTTTTTCTTCCGGTCTTTTGTGGTTGCTTTGTAAACATCTGGGTTGGGTTTTCAGTCCTTTGTACAAGAAGCGTGTGTGTGTTAGTTTTGCCAATGGTTCTTATGTAACATTTGTGGGGATGAAGGAATTGGTTAAATCATCTCCTTTGAAAAGCCATCCCAACACAGAACTATTCCAGGAGTATCTCGTGAAATGTCCTCTTCCCCCTTCCATAATGTACCATCAATTTTTCCTAACTAGGTTAGGAAAAAGCCCTCTCTTTCAGCAGTGATTACTGAATATGACATTTACTCCCTGCAATCCCATGTTCCTGCTGAGTTGTGTGGTGGGTTTCAGTCTCCAAAGGGCCCATATGCACTTTTAGTACAAATGAATGGGCACAGGGGAGTGCATTTCCCGAAAACGTGGCCCTTGCATTTCATCTCTAAGGTATGGAACACCTTTATCTAGCATAAAAAATGTTAACTCCTCCCAGAAGTGTAAGAGGGACATTTAGCACCAGAAAATAAATTATTCCATTGCATTTTCCTGCAATAGATACGATGGGTCATTTGACAGCTACGTTCCTAACTTTTAAGCTCCTCTGAAAGCCCCTGCAGTTAACATTTTTCTATTACCTCACACTAATTCTCCTCCAGTAAATGAAGAGTTTTGTAGCTTTTAAGATCTGAGGAAACACTTTGTCTGTCAAACTCTACTTTCCTGTACAATCCAGACCATAAATTTTTTATCTAGCATTTCCTACTGTGAACTTTGGGATTTCAGTTGTTCTGTCACAAGTTTTCAACAAACATTTGGTGAGACTAAGACCTCTCTTGTTGGTGCAGAGGTCCAGCCCATCATGCCCTGTACCCAGCTGCTGATCCCTTCCCACTGCCTGAGGTGACAGCTGCCTCTTTTCCAGCCTGAGGTGAGAGCCTACATCAGTTTTTTGGGAGCTGAATTTTGAAGGAGAACCCCTCTCCTCATTTCCCTCGTGCTCCAAGGGGAGGAAAGGCAGAGGAGATGACAGAGATAAAAACAGAGGAGAATCCATGAAAGGAGAGCTATAAACACTGAAGAGAAAAGCTCTGCAGGAGAAGGGAAGTGAACAGACTGAGAGTAGAGAGGTCAATATTATGGTGCTGCGTGGATTGTACATTAAAATCTCTTAATGGGCTCTTTTCCTTAGGAAAAAATAATCCCTTTTCACAGGCTTTTGTGATTACAGGGTTCCCCCCTCCTCCATTTAAAAATGCCCCCACAAAGCTCAGTCTTCTTAGTATGTTTGGTCACAAATGGGAACAAGCTGCACTTTCTAAATAAATATTTTATGGGTTTTTTTTTCCTTCTCTTCAACAACGAAGTTCGTGTAACAGATTATCTGAACCAAATGGGTTTACAGTTTCCTTCTTCCCCAGTTCCTCACCAGTAAAACTACCACAGTAGAGGCAGACCACACTTCAATACCAGCTGTGTAGTTGAAAGAAAATGTGGGGTTTGCTCCACTTTGAATTTGGGTCGGTTTATTCAGATTTTATTTACCTCTAGACCTCTAGTCAGCACCAGACACAGCCCTGCTTCTCAGGAGCCATCCACGCTTTCATCTTGCACCCATGTCCCAAACATTAGCCAGACAGGTACAGTTTTAGGGAAAGGGATGGTTTGCTAAGATCCTGATCTTAGAGGACAAGTGTGGACAAAGGGCTCCGAGACAAACCTGTGGTTACCCAAGCACAGCCACCACTCAGTGTTTTCCATCTTTGCTGGCTCCCTGGGGCTGTGGTTGCAAGTTGTGTTTGTCCAGATACACAGGGGAACAAAGAAGTGAAAGCAAGAAAGGAGAAAAATTATGCTGTCACCGAGAAAATGTTATTGGAGTTAGAGGTAGCAGATAAATCTGGAGTGATGAGGAAGGACAATGATGGAGCACTACAGCCCTGACCTGAAATTTCCTGAGTTCATACAACATCTTAAGCTTTTTTCCAGGTCACCAGATGATGCAGGGGGTATCTACTCTTATTTCTTCCATTATTTCCCCTCCTGTGCCCAATAATTAACTAACTAACTAATTAAATAAATAAATAAATAAATAAAGGGTTATGATTTGGACTGAATATTGATAATAGAGTTCTACTGAACAGGGAGGTTGGACCAGAGGACCAACTGTGGCACCTTCCAATCTTACCCATTCTGTGATAACAGGATTTTGAAATATTCCAGCCAACATCCAGGAGTTGCCCATAAAGCAAAACATGACTTAATATCACATCTATGCTTGCCATGTGTGCATGAATCTAAGCCTCATGTCTTCTTTCTCACTATGCTAGAAGAATTCGTTAAATAATTTCAGGATCACTGGAAGAAAGCAAAAGTAGAGGAGCCAAAACTTCTGTTTCTGTCTCAAATTAACATTGTTTCTGTTCTTTGACTTCATGCAGGTGAAAAGGCACTTTTAGACAGCCAGAAATTTCCCTGAATGAAGAATAAAACCACCAGTGAAGAGGGAAATGAACACACGTTGGTAAGGACCACACAAGACTAAGACAGCAAATAGTGCAAGAGAACAATCCCCCCAGCTCCTCCATGATGTCCTGTCTTGTTCATACCATGGATGCCAGCACACAGAGTGACAAACACGCTGTTGTAACTCTCCCATGATGGAGGTTCTCACTCTGTTTTGAAAAACCTTGGATTATAAACTTCATGGGTGACAAGCACCCCACCAGTGACCCCTGCAGAACTCCATCCCCGAGGTTAAAAAAACATCCTTTCATAATTATGGGGTGAGACTGATCTGGTAAACAGCCATCAATCCCTTCAGCATCTTGCTCAGCACATCCTCACCTTCCATAGTGTAGGTACCTCACAAATCCAGAACCGTGGGTTGGTTTGGTGGTGGCTTGATCTGCTCATCTGCTGACCACAAAATGATGTGACACCCATACGAGCAAAAAGGAAAATCTTTGAAGGGATTAAGCATAAAGCAACCAAGAAAGACATCAAAATGAACATGGTTATAAACTACAGGAGATTTAAGGGCTGCTAAAACCAAAGATCTGAAATTTGGAGTGTGCTGGTCACAAATGCAAAGCAATGGTCTGGTAGATTCAACAATATGGTGCAAAAAAATCATGAAGAGGAAGCACTTAATGGAGTAATAATAGGAGCAGTGGCAAAAATCCTGAACTCTCTGAGCCAAAATGGGAATTTTACTCCCATACATTCAAACTTCTAAAAAAGAAATATATATGGAAGTAACTAAGCCAGGCTCATACCTTGAAGAGAGCAGGATTCTTAAGCAGGAAATGTGTAGGACTCCCCTGCAAGAGAACATGTGAATCTCTCCACCTCAAACAAGGTCTTCAGGGAAGCCCAACCTGTAGAGTCTCTTTTCTGCTTGCCTTAATGTTAGATGCATTTCAAAAACATGCATAGGTCAAATGCAGAGCAGTACCCAATCACAAGAGTAAAATTCCAGTTCTTCTGTCTGTACATAAATCCAAACTTTGACAAAATCTTGAGGAGCCATATGCTTAACTTATGTCCATCTCTGAAGATCCCAGGATAGAAAAAACCCTGCATGTTCAGGGTCTGGAGTGTGTCCACAGCTCCAGAAATAAGGAGAAAATATCTCTGTGTCCAGAGCTGAGGGAATGGGATCTGCATGTTTGTCAGTGGGAGAAAAATTATGAAATTCCAAAACGTGATTTTTTTAAACTTGCTTTTAGGCTGAAACATGGATGTCAATAATCTATTGTAACAACCAAATGCAGGTTTGTTGTTTAAAAAAAAGCAACAAAACTGTTTAATCAGAGCTTTTGCACATAAACTCTATTCCCACAGAAGAGACCAGTTTGTTGAAAGCCAAGTGAGTACCAAACCAAAAGTCTGAATTATGACAAGAGATGTCACTTAGTGACTTGCCAAAGCTGATCTGATTAGCACTGTTCTTCCACACAGACAGTGCAGACCCCAGATAAGGCCCGAAATACTCACAAGAGGACCCAGCACCTGCAGATAACCAATGCAGAGCCATTCACATGGACACAACTTCTTTTCTCCTGCTGGGGACACCAGGCCCCTGCTAATCCTCCCACTTCCACTGTGGCTTTCTGAGTCATTCTTGATGCACACGGGCACATCTTTGTCCAACTGTTACAAATAACGTGACAGGACAAGGGTAACAGAACGAATCTGGCCAGAGGCAACTGAATAAAACATGACTTCAGACAGAGTCCCTCTTGGTTTAGCACTGTCAAGCAGCCAAGGCTACAGCCTGTAGCTGCATGAGGTGCATAGCTGAGATAAACAACCACTGGTGACATTTTAGGCCAGCTGAGGTAATAAATGAACATTGACCTCCATCACTATCTCAGATGAGTGGAAAATATTGGTCAATTGGCAACAAGATTCCACGAGCTGACTTAGGATAACAGACCGTGCCCTGCTTTTTCTGTGTTTTTGTTCTCGGTTTTGAATAGCTTTTTGTTGCAGAAAATCTTTAAACCAGAGAGCATACGCAGAGCTCCAAGGTATCACAGACAGAACTTGGGTCAGGAATGCTCTGACCTTGATACAGGACAGATATGGTGGCTGCAGATTATTTTTTTTCCATGCCAAAATGAGTTCTCCATGCCGTGGTCTGAAGAGAGGAAGTCGTGATAAGCAATGTTTACGTGTGGTGCAAATCTCTTCAACCTGAGGGCACAGCCAGGGCCTGGCACCGTTGTCTGACCCAGCACAGACCTGCTCCAGAGGTGCTGGAGGGGCCATTACAAGGCAACTTTCCCTGAGGGGTGTAATGCCCTCTTTGATGGTGTTTCCCTAAACCAACCTCCCTAACACTCAGCACAGGCTCTTGCTCTGTGGAGCAGGGTTGACCAGAAGGAAACTCTGTTGATGTTCACCTGCTGCAGGTCTGCACAACAGCTCTGACAGTGGAAGACAAAACCTAAGATGAAGCCAGAGGGATAAAAAGTCAGTATTTGTCAACAGGGCTGCAAACAGTAGATCAGCTACTGGAGTAGGAATGGGAGTTCTTTGGTACAAAGGTGAAAGGACCAGGCTAAAGAAATCTGGTCCAAAAGGATCTCTCAAATCATCACATGGCCCTTTCAGATATTAAACAGTGATGGGGTTTGTCTATAGGTTTATGGGTTAGACAAGAGTTTCACAACGTGGCTGTGCTCAGTTCCCTCATACCTGGTCTGGATATAACATTTCTGCTACAATGGTGGGCTAAAAGGGATTCTGTGCCTGTCTGCTCCAAACTCTTTCAAAGATGGGAATATTTCCTGCAGATCCAGGCTTCCTTTTCATTTTGAAATCACAGAAACGTGAGTTTCTTTGGCAAAGATTTCCAGTTTGCCTTGCTGGAGTTGGAGTAACCAAAGCAAATGAATCAGGAGCAAGATGAGTAAGTCCATATCTATCCAGTTGATAACAATCTTACAAAGCTGTTTGAGGGCAAAAAAGTACATTCTCCTGTATTGAATCAGGACATCATAACTAAGAAGTGTTCCAAGTTAAACACATCCAAAAACTGTTTGACTCATGTTTCACATTTAATTCTAGATCTCTAAAAAAGTTTACAAAAGCAAATCTTGCCTGGACTAAACAACAGAACTGCATGAGGCACGTGGCATTAGCTCAGGCTTCTCTGGCCAGCTTTCTAAATGAAGTGTTTGGAAATAAGAGAACCACACAGATTTGGAAGTGGAATGGATAAGAGATTTCGTTTCTCCTTTTATAACAGAGTCCTGGGCAAATCTGAAGGAGCCTGCAAAGCTTCAACAAGACATGCCTTAAAAGCAGCAGCAGCTCTGTCCACATAGACTGGAATTATTAAAAGCAAGGCAAAAGAGAAAGATTCACCACAGTGCTGGAGAGCTGCCGAAAAGCCCACGTTTGTGATGTAGTGTTTGGACTCAAATCATGTTAACAGGGCAAAATAAATCTGCAGAAAGTAAGAAAGTCTGAACAGAGCGGACGTAGCCAAGGTCCAAAACTGGTCACAGATTCAAGTGGTGGCTAGTTCAAAAGGGAAGTGTTTGAAACTCTAATTCTGTATAGCAAAGAGCTGGCTCTGCTGCCATGCTTGGGGTTTATTTTGAAGGTCACACATGCATTAGAGTACCAAGGGAGCAAAATCTGAGTGATCAACAGAATGGCAGAGCAAAGAGCACTATAAAGACTTCATTTTCCTCACAGGTTCTACAATGGGCAGCTCAGTTACTGGCAGTGAGGATGTTATTTCTAATGTAAATATTTCGCTTTCAGCACAGCTGAACTGGGAGGGATTATAACAAGTAATGAATGAACTTCCAAATACCTCTCCAAGCCAAAAACCCCAGTGATGGCATGCAGAGCTGAATCTTTTCAATCATCCAGAAAGAGATGGAGGGGATTTTGCATGGCTCTTAGTAATTATTACCTCCAAAACTGCCAGCGATGCCTTTTCCCACCCCTGTTGGTCAAGGCAATTATTCTTCCAGGTTCTCACTCTTGGCCCACACCTCCATTGTCAAGTCAATGGAAGAATGACAACATCCACCAGCTGCCTGGACAACATCCAGCCTGGATTATTACAATGAGCTTGCATGAGAAACAGGATTAGAAAAGCAGGGAAAGTCTACTGATAAAGCTGCCCCATTTGTTTTGGTTCGAGATATTGAAGTTGTTCAGTAAATATCTGTGGTACGTGGCAGACTTCCCTGCACCCTGAACAGCTCCACAGGATCTGACCAGCTTCTGCTTTATTGCAAAATCAGAGAGCTGGGGGGTGATAGCTGGGTCAGTCTCAGTGAAGAGTTTCTAGGTTTAGCTTTTGTATCATTTTCTCCTTGAAACAGAAGAAACTATTCCTAGGAATTACAATGTGGTAGGGATGGAAAGTTCTTTGTGCAGGACATCGTTGTTTAATTTACAGCACATCAAAATGTTCCCATGCCTCGTAATAACATAAGCTAGCACCCACAGCCTCTTAAAGTACGGTCCAACCAGATGGGCTTGCATATTTACAAGTCTAGCAGTGAAATACTCAATGCAGCAATTGCTTATATCACATCCATTTTGTTGAAAGATTCTCTGGAGTATTATTCTGAAAACTAAAAGGACCACCCTGTGCTGAAATTACAGGATATCACTGGACTGTGCAAACTGACTCGGTCTTGAAGAATTTATGAATGAAATTGCAGAGCGTGGCTGTCCATCCTGCAGTGTGCACAGAAGGGACCCAACGACAGGGAGGTCCCTCCCCATGAGCTCTGCACATTTACCTGCCCACTGAGTTCATACAGAATCACATCCAAGGGCTCAGCCAACGCTGGTGTGTCTGTGGAAACCTCACACCAACAGATCTGAGATGGACAGGCCACTCAGGCCTCTCTGGAGGGTGACAAATGACACAGCAGCAGACAGCCTACTCTGTTTTTCTATTGCTGTCATAATATGACCACCTCTCTGGCCTTGTGACCATCTCTTTGGTCTGCTTTTAAAACCTTTGTGGTGTTGATATCACTGATGTCACATCCAGGCAGAACCTGTACTCAGGAACTCCTCTTTTCTATTCTGTTCTGCTTCTCTCTCTTATTTGCTTGCAGGCCCTTGGCAAAATAAAATTCCGGGGAGCAAATTTTGTATGGTCAGATGTGAAGAAAAGACACAACATAAGGAAAGTTAATTTTGAAGAAAATCATAGCATTTGGCTCCAACAACCCTGCCACTGTTCACAGTACGCTGTGAGATAACAGAGATACTTTCTACCGTCTTCCAATACAAGGTGTTTTCTGATCTCCAGGATCCTGTGACTGATGTGGCTTTTGTTCCCATGCAAACAAAGTGGTTAATCCTCACCTGAAGCCTTGGTTTTGGATGTGAGACAGGTGGAAAACCAAAGCAGTGATTACAAACTGTTCCCTGTTCTGGGCAGAATAATGACTGCAGAAAACACAATCCCAAGTGCCAAGCAAAATGGCCAAGGTTAGTATCATTTGTCATTACAAGTGCAGAAAGAATACTAGCTGCCAGAAGCTCTGCGCAGGGATGTGAAATCCATATTTTTCACCCTTTTTTTTTTTGGTTTTGACAACGAGGAATAATATTTTTCAATTGCTAGATCAACCCAAAAGTTGTGGCAAAGGAGCCTTAAAAGGCTTCAGAGCCTGCAAGAGCAGCAGAGAGGCAGGGGTTTGTGAGCAGCTCCACACACCAGCTTTGACCATTCCTGTGGATCCCGGGCCAGGTCCTGACCTCATTCAGATCCAGATAAATCCGCAGCCATTTCAGTGGGGCTGTGGGGATGTGAGATCAGCCTTTGGCCGGTTGTGTTGGCTGAGCTGTGGCAGGTGGGCACTTGCCAAAGAGCTCCGTAATGGGCCGTGTAAACACCAGGATTGCTCACAACTATTATGTAACCTGCTGCTTTAGAGAGGGATTTACAAAAGGCACCGGTCTCCATGGCTGCCCCACGACACCCCTGTGCCATCACAGAGATCCTGTGTCAGGCCCACCCTTTCTGAGCACAGGTGGTGCTGTTTCTGGAATGACACATGGACGCTCTGTCTCCTTGCAGAAAGGGCAGCGCAGTATTTACACAACCAACGAGCCCAGAGTGAAGCAGCCCTGGGCTCAGCTCTTACTCTTTCCAGCTCCTCACCTCATGCCTGCTCATCCCTCCTGGCCAGCATGGAGCTGCATGGTTTGGGAAGAGCCATCAGCTCTGGGCTCTCTGGAATCAGCTCAGCTCAGCTTGAGACAGCAAGGGAGAAAATGCCTCATGGAAAATAGACACAAAATTATTCCTTAGGCCACCGGGCACACAGATCAGCAGAAAGTGAAAGGAATGAGAGCGGGGAGGGGAATCCTTGAGTGGCCTCAACAGCCATCCTTGTTCCTCCCCTCCATCAGCAAATTCCTAAATATTAATCCTTACATACCTGCTCTCCCTCCCATCCATACACATCCTTACCACCACACCAGGCCCTCCTCCAGTCTTCCTCCCTCCCAGTTTGTGTCCCATTAAGTCATGGCTGGTGACAATAACTATAAAAAAAAGCCCAAACTAAGAAAAACAGTACTTTATTCTGAAAGAAAACTGCCCACAATCCTCAGTTTAGTCTGATTCCTCACTCTTTTACATACTTTAAGAAACATGACCATGTTGTAACATACTAAAAGATGTATTTCTAATATGAAACCCATATTTAGTGTTGGTTTGGCAGTGGTAGGGAGGAAACCACAGGCAGCTGGCATGGATTAAGTGTTAGTTGCTTGATAAACCTGGAGTTGTCAGAACTTCCAACTTCCCCACTGAATCTGCTGCCATCCAGAGCTAAATATTTGAGAAGGGTGCCTTTGGATGAGCGGGGCTTTGTTCTTAACATCTGAGCTGCAGGGATACCAGCAAGAGATGTATGTTTGCACACATAAAATTTCTATTAAAAACAAGAACTGCCTGTAGCTTCTCTAACATTCTCCCTGTCAGCTCCCTGGGAACAGCTTTAGATACATTAGCAGTACTCTTCCGGATCCTTCCAAATTTTGAGTATTACAACCACAGTAGCTCACTGTTTCCTGGAATAGCTTCCCTATCTGAAATTTCCACTGTTTCAAGTTAGAGAATTCTGAGTCGTCTTCCTCTGAATGCCAGAGCCTGTTTATTCACTAATATTCAGCTGTTCTCTAAGGCAAATGGAAAAAACTCAGGTTCATGATGCTGCCACATGAATGACTGCAGTGCTTAACACAGTGCAAAATTAGAATTAGATATTCCAAATTACTAAATTCACTTCCAGTGACTCACTGGAAGTATTGGAGCTTTAAAATCCTCATTTGGTAGTAAAACACTGGCACCCAAGTGTTTCCACAAAGCTGACATGGGAGGCTTTTGAACATAGGCCAAACAAATTAATTTTGGAATTTGAAATAACATCCATCAGGATTTTTTCCTATTTGTTCAGTTCTAGCCACCATTTCTTACTGACATACCTTCTGACTTGAAGTAGAAGTGAAGACTCTTTAAAATGTCTCACAATTATTCATTTATGAAGTGTGGGACAGAACACTGAAAACTGAGATTATTGCCTTAAAAATGTCAGTGCAGGTGTCTTGACATTCTCCATTCTCTACCATGTGTCCCAAGAAAAGGTGTTTGCCCTCCCTCCTCTCCATGAAGAACTGCTCCCTCAGCCTTGGAAACTCCAAGCACTCGAGTGTCAGGACACTCAATCCTTCTGCAACTCCCAAGGAAATTATTCCATGTACAGACCAACCAAAACCAATAACCACCATATTCCCAATACTTGCCTTTCATTATATATGGCTCACATGTTTTTAAGCATTATCCTGTAACTTGCAGTTCCACAAACTTTTAATTCCAAAAGCACCACGGGATCCCTTGATTCCAGCAGATGGTGCTTCAAGGAAAAAAACCTCCAGAAGCAGCAAGGAGACCCAAACATTCCCAGTAGCACCTTTACATTTCACAGCATCATCAGGGATTTATGTGCCTTTCTCCAGTGAAGAGAAAAAGCAGATTTACTTTGGACAAAGTCCTCCAACAGCCATTTCCCACAAAGCAAAGACGATTAAACAAAATCCATCTTAGGAGATGCTTCCTAGCAGGGCAATCCGCTTGCTTGTCATGGGAGGAACATGTCAGAAAACAGGCTTATGTTTAGCAAGTAATCTTGGATTTCACAGCTCTAAATGCAATTATACGGCAGATTTTTGTCACCCAACCTTCCACTGAAGCTCAGATATTAATAGTGTCAGATGCCAAGCGACCTCCCACCACCCCTTGGAAAGTGACTGCCACTAAACAAACCATTTCCTTTTCCTGGCAGCATTACAAGTGATTCCCATGAGAATGGGGCTGCTTTGGGCTTATCCACAACAGCTCCAGTTCACCAAAGGCCAGCCAGAAATCTCCACACAGCACTAATTTTGCACAGAAACCTATAAAAGGACCGTGAACTGAACACAGCTTAGCTATAAAGCCCCTTGCAGCCTGGCTCCTGTACGTGGAGAAGACTTCCACCACCAGCAGCTGCCAAGGCAGATGCAGGCAGCCAAAAGGAGGTTGGTCTGTGGGCATCCCTTTGTTCCTCAGGTGTGTTTCCAACAATGAAGTCACTGCACCAATCTTCCTCCAAATATTCTGGCCCTTGGCTCACTTTCCCCACGCACCCCCTTCAGATGCCACTAAATTAGAAGTGAAAAATATGACTTGGAGAGCACACTTAACATAAGTAAAGAGATTAAGGGGTTTATCTGTCAACACTGGATTCCAGATGTTTTTAAATTAAAAGAAAAAACAGGAGACTAAGAGAGATGTTAATTATAAGCTCTTTTCTTCCATTTAAAATGTTTTAAAATATTGGTTAAAATACCTAACTTTTCCTGTAGGTTTTGGAGAGGGTTTAAAAAAAAGTATCAGCATAGACTTCACAGTAAACTTCAGTGTCTGCACTGAAGCTCGAATATGTTTCTCCTGGTACATAACACCAGAGTTTCTTTGCATAACCAACATTCACAAAGTAGTTATTTCATAGAAATATCTGTGTATGACTTCACCAGTGCCAAAGCTCAGGCTCAGGATGATATTGAATTCCACTGGTTTTCATCCTTGACTCTCAATTTCCATCCCTAGTCCAGTTCTAGGAGCAATGAAAACATGGGCCTGCACCTGGAGCTACAGCAAGCTCCTGTGACACAGTGAATAAGTTAAAAAAAAAATCTGGAAAGGGGATGGGACTAGTTTAAAACAAGCAAACCCTAATAGTGGTTAAACTCAGAATTAAACCCAATATAAAAAGGGGAGCCAGTCCCTTCTGTTTTATGCATCTTCCATGTGGAGAAAATCTATTTTAATGTTCCTTGGGGATGTACCAGTGGCCTCTGGGATTTACTTGATCAGTTTGTGCTGAATTCTTACTGCCAATTTCTCCAAGAGTAAATCTTGATTGATGTCCCATACCTAATACAGATTCTGCTCCTGTAGCCTTCACATGCTCTGAAAGGGAAAACAGAAGACAGGACTGAAAGGCTGCTTCACTGGGATTTCCTCATGGAGATCCCTGTGTCAGGCACATCACATGGCACTTGCCACCTTCCTCTTGGATATGAGTGCCATCAATCAACCTGAAAAAAATGGTGGGAAAGGTTTGTGCCAACTGAGCATTTCATAGCTGAAAGGATCTGATGCTGCAGCACTGGGACAGAGGGCTTTGGATAAAAATAAAAGAACTCAAGCCAGTGGGTTCTTCTAGCACAGTAATTCCACTGAGAGTCGATGTCCTGAAAGAGCAATCATTAATTCTGTGACAATACCACAGGATTTTGAGCAGTTAATGACCTGATACAAAAGAGCTGAGAAGTTAATGTGCTTGAGGGTTTTTATTGCAATAACTAATTTTAACACGAAAGAGCCCATTTTATTTCCTAGCTCTAGATTTGGATGCTAATCCCCAAATTTGGGGTGTTCAAAGAGAGATGAAATCTGATTCATTATAACATTCTGCAGAGGTTATATGGAAGACAAAGACACGATCCCTGACCTATGTTCCCTATGAAGCCATGCCTTGAAAATTTTGGGGGTTTCTCACAGGAGTTTAAGATGTTTTCTAGATTTCTACCTACACAAGTGAAGCCTGTCCCCCAGACAAGAACACTGAGAAAGCTGAACATTTCCAAATGCTGGGCCATGGGAGCCTGTTGGTGATGGAGGGCCTGAATCCTGCCCCTGATGCACAGTTCCTTGGGTTAATGTTGCAGTGAGCTTTCTTAAATTTGGCCAGTTTTACTGACTGTAGCCCTGCAGATGGTTTATTTTATCCAAATTAGTTATGTTTATTAGAAAAGGCCTCACCACGTCTCCTTCTAACAGAGAATTAACAATGTTCATCTGAATTGGGGATTATTTTTTCATATGTTTAATAGAAATTCTTCTGGCTCTGTTACTTGTTCCAGAATCACAAATTCTTGGAAAACTTAACTGTGTTCTGAGTCCTTTCCTCTTACCTTTGGATCTCCTTCCTAGTCCCATATTCTTTTCCACAAACCAAGTAACTCTACCCCTCTCCTTGGCCACGGACAGTTTCTGAGTCTCTCTATGAGCAGCAGCACAGACGAAGGGTTGATAAAATAATCTGATCAGCAGGAGTGATGGGAGATGACTGCAGAGAGCCTCCAAATCAAGTGACACAACAGCACCTGCCTTAGAAGAAGGGATGGAAACACTGAGGGCACTTCCCAGGAAGTCTAAGCAATTCATAGATATTTCAGAATTCAGGATCAATTCTCTCATAGAACAGTTCCATTTATAGAAGAAAATCAATTTCTTTTCTTACTGTTGATGCTATCCCAGAGTAATCCTGCAACATCCCTCCTATATCCCTTAATGAAGCACCTTTAACTGGGCCAAAATCTATCTTCCTTTTTCCACAAAGCCAGCTGACATCTTGAGTTCATATGAGGCACACTGTGTTTTCTCTGGCATATCCCTGGGCCTTACTTCATTATTTTATATTTATGTGACAGCAAAAAAAAAAAAAAAAGCTTGTGCCATATGGATGCATCGGGGCAGGAAAAAGCAACCAAACTCTGATGAAATCAAAGGAGTTAACTGGAATACAGCACTGTGTATGAAGCTGTGGAACATTCTAGGAAGATGAACTCGCAGTGAAGACTCAGAGCTGTGCAAATTAACTGCTTTATGAGGAGCTTTGGATGGAGTACAAGCACCTCTTTGTGTGTTCTCATGCCTGATAAATCTGTAAGTGGATCTCCCTCTCACACATATACACCTGGAAGAACACTCAGTTTTTAAATCTTCACTTATTACAAAGCCTGGTGATCCTTCTTGCGATCCCTAAACAACTCCATATGCTACAACGATTTCAAAACTGAACTGAAAGAAGATCTTATTCTCTTCAAGAGCTCAAGCTAGAATGAGAAATGGGAGGAACTTTGTGTTTGAGAATGATGCCTCAAGTTCAAGTCAAATCAGTGTGTTGGCTCCTGCCCTTTTTAGCCAGATGCTCTAAAATAAAACCAAACCAAAAACTGGAACCCTGTCCCCTGGACAAAGAACATCCTGTGAGCTGGAGGCACAGCACATCTGGGGGCCTCATGTTGCTGCTGAGTAATGCATGACCTGGGGACACTGTCATTTTGTGCTTAACAAGTCTCCAGGGGGAAAGCTGACATTTGAAAGGGACCAAAAAGCTTCTTCATGTGATGCCAAGGCACCCTCTCCTGTTTCACTGGAGAGTGGGAGCATGTGAACAGCACAGACATGAGCTCATGTAGCTACACTGATGCACGGCCTCCCGGCCTCCGTGCCAAAAGCCTGTGCCAGGACACATGGCATCTCGCAGCACCTTGTATTTTCCATTTCTGTCCTGCCCAGATTTCCATCAAATTCTGGACTGAAATATCAGTCAAGCTGGAGGGACAGTCAGAGAAGCTTCACAGTCACTGCTTGGGATTAGTTCATCAGTCTCATGAACTCATGATGAACTGAAATGAACTCATTGACTCATTTTTTAATCAATAATTTCCCTATAAGCTACTCTTTGCAATCCACTCACCAAACAGGTACCAGGTGTTTCTTGAACACTTCCAGGGATGATGAGTCCATCAGTTTCCAGGGAAGCCCATCCCAATGCTTCACCACCCTTTCAGTGAAGAAATTAAATTGCCTGAGGCTAAAAGCAGAAAAAACCTGTCCCCTCAAGACCTAAGGGCAGGCACAGAGAGATTGTGTTGTCCATTAACACCAGGATTCCTTCACATCTGCCTTAAAACTATCTCGTGCATCTTTGGGAATGTTCTAGATCTCTGAAACCCCTCTTTCCATCTCTGCACAGTGGAAAAACTCCAAGAAAATGTTTAGACCTGGATTCCACCGGAACTGCTTACAGTTTGTGGCATCCACACACAGTGACCTAATTACTACCATGAGCCCTTCAAGAAGGCTGCCTTGGCTGCTTGCATGGAGAACTGAAAAACTTCCTGGAGCAGAGAAACCTCCTCAAGACCAGCTAAAGTTGTTTTCTATCCCTGCCACTTCACTGCTAAGGAGAGGTTTCACTTTTTAAAAGGAAACATGTTCTCAGCATGGTTTTTATAAATGAAACCACATCACTCCTTCAAAAGACGACAAAGGAACTTGCATGCATGATTGATGAAATATCCAAACACTCTTACAGGGGAAAATGTAACAAATGCCTGGGCAGATCATAAGCAACTCGTCCCAGAACAAGGCCTGACAAACAGCACACAGCAGTAAGTCACATTTAGAACTTGACAGTGAATATTTACTTAATACATGTTTATTTTAATTGGAAATAGAGGAAAGTTGGTGATGAGTCTTTAGGTACTGATACAGACATTTCCAAGCGTCACACAGGCCGTGGCAGGGTAATTATTGTTTGGTGTAGAGCATGAGAGCTCCCTGGATGTGACTGAGGAGGAAAAGAGCCTTTGCTTTGGTTACAAAACTCATTTTGAGGAGATGATCAGGTTTCAGCAGTGCTGTGCAGGCTCCCTGTGGCTCACTGGCCTGTGTGTCACAGCCGAAGCTGTGAGGTGGTTTGTTCCATGCGAGGGTGGGAGGCTGCCAATCTTAAAAAGAGCCTTTTTGCTATTTGCAAATGCAAAAATTGCTTTAGGCTAACTGGACATGCCAAAGCCTTGATCAAAATCATGTCCCTTTCATGGGGACAAAAACATATGTTCACATTATCCCAAAAAGAAACAAGGGGGCATGGGGGAGAATGGGGAGGGAATCTTTTTATCTTGGTTTAGCAGGAAAATACCATGCATGGCTGCCAGTTGTTTATTGACTTTTCCACATCAACAATATGTTCTTCCTTAAGGCCTTTCATTGAAGAGCTTTCTGTCAATCTAACTTGTATTAAATAACCAAAACCAAATGGGGAACAGTCTCAGGCTCTACACTTGTCACATGACCCTGCTGTTTAAAGAGCTTTTTTGGTCACCAACTCACAGCAAGAGTATTCTGGATAGTCTAATTCATAAATTCTCACTGGTTTTGCTTTGAGATACTTCCCATGTGATTCTCTTTTTCTTTTTTTCCTGTACCAGAGGAAGGAAAACAATTTTTGCTTGGGTCAGTCATCTCCACTTCTCCACTGGGTATTTCTGCTGCTGGTCCCCTCTTTACATGGTTGGTCCCTTCTTTGCATTGTGTGCCCAGAAGTGAATAAAAACTCAAAGAAACATAACAGGGGGAATTCCAAGTCTTGTCAAGAAAATCTGGTCTTTACAAAAGAAGCATCAGGGAGAGAGAGATCAGGGAGAGAGAGATCAGCATTGGAGTCAGGGAAAACAGCTAAGCAAAGAAAAACAAGGTGTCCTTATCTTCTGAAAAGCACGCCTATCCTTCAGCTTCAGAAGATCTTCTGTGAACAAATACCATGAAGGAGAAGATAGTGGTTTGCACAGGGAGAAGAGTGAATCAAAACAGGGTTTTACAACTCTCTCCTCTGTTCCAGTGAAGGGGGAAAACAGCAAACACAAACACACAGGATGTGTCCCAGTCGGGGGTAGGAGAGAAAAGCACACAGGATATCAGCTTGTGTGACTGTGATCACAGGGACTCTGTCAATCATTAAGGCAAATTACTCTGGTGTTCCTTCCTGCCCAGGTGAGTTCTCACACGCATTGTGGCAGGTCCTTCCAGATGGATGAGCCCTAAACGGCCACGGGCAAAGGAAGCCATCCATGCTGTTAAACTGACACTGAGATGGAGCAGGATAAGGCTCTGAAGGGCTGGCATTTGGAGTGACAGCAGCAATCAGGACACTAAAAAAAGGAGAAAGCCATCAGTCATCTCTGCTTCCCCCCTAACATCACCTTCCAGGTGGTCCCGAGCTTCAGGCATCTTTATAATTTAAGGGTCACTGGTATGTGTTCTTTTATCCTCTGCATCCTTCTGGCAGGGGCTGCACTGATAACAGCCACAGATAACAGGGGCAAAGATCCTCCAGTTCCTGCCAACACCTGCTTTGCACAGGGAGGTGCCAGAGCTCCAAGCAGGGCTGTCTTTGGGCACTGTCAGCACCTGCAGGTCCGAGCCCTGACACTCTGCTCTCAGGCACAGGAGTTTTAAGTCCTGTGACCACTTTCAGGATGCTGAACTTTGCTGGATGGGGACATTTCTTCATCAAATTTACCCCAGCATATTCTGACCAGCCAGAAGTCCAGCAACATTGTACATTTTAAAGCATTAGATATCATTTATACGCGGTTTGAAATTGTCCATAGTCCCCCTCAGCTCCACGTATTTTGCCAAAATGGTTAATTGAGAAAAGGATTTTCCAGGAACAATATCTGCAATACCTCCTGGCAAAAACTAGTGGGAGTTGCCAGTGTTCAATTAACCTGAAATAAACAAACTACACTGAATTTATGGCAAGTAAGGAAGTTAGTTCATGTTTTGGGCTCCTTTTATCTTTATTACCAGAGCTGTGGCTTTTTTGTCCTTACAGCTGTCTGTCAGTGTTCCAATAGAGGGCACTCCCTTGAATTTCAATTGGATATTCTGTTCCTTCAGAGAACTTTAAACACATTATTTAAAAATAAATAGCCAAAGAAATATTTCGAGTCAGTGCAATTGAAATGAGCTCACACAAAGTAAGGATGACGGAGAGACTTGTGTTTTAAAAAGGAAGATTTACCACATGTCTTAGAAAATAGATGGGAACCAAAGGATCTGCAGTCCTTACTGTGCATTTGTCACTCTCCCCTGCCTTTCCCAGTGTTTCTATGCCCAAGTACTTGTTAGCAGAGGGAAAAGCTTTCTTTGGGCCATCTTCAGCTTTGAACTTGGCTCTCAGTCTGCTGGTGAGAATATGAGCATCATAACTCCTGCTTAGGATGGAAGTTGTAGCAAGTGAAACTATGGGACAGTTCAATATATTTATAGCCATCATACCCAGTTATTTCTCTATCATTTTATCACACACCAGCATGGAGGGGAAGTGTGAACAGTCTCCATAAGGAGCAGGATGAATGGACACTTCATAACTCTAATTTCCAACTGAAGTCACTACAGTAGATACACTTGAGTTATTAACATGATGTTTTCCACCAGAACAATAATCCAACTCCTTGAACGTCAGGTGTAGACCCAGTTTTCAGTTGTCGTCAAGGGAACTGAGGGAAGGACACAATAAATGGATATTTGCCCTCTATCCCTGTATAAGGCTATAAAAATAAGTATCAGAGAAGGATGAGCAATAAAGCTGTTGAACAACACCAGCAAAAGATGCTCAGTTTAGCAATGTTTCTAACCCTAGAAGTAGCCTGAAATGCCCAACAGAAATTATCTCATCAATCCATGAGGGATGGACACCGAGAGCACAGCGATTAGAGGCCCTTTTAGACCTCCTGTCTGTGGTTCCTTCCTCTTTGCCCACGAGCACACGCTGCACTCACTGCATTCAGGTGTCAGCTCTCAGCCTGCAGAGAGGAGGGGGAACAGCACAGGGGGAGATCACACATCCCCTCCCTCCCAGCCCTGTCCAGAGGTGCTATTTTCTTACTCCAGGCAGTCACTGCTCTTGCAGACAGCTGATGGAACCCCACAAAAATGCTGGGTTGTGGCTGACATTCTGGCCTTCGTTCCTGCAGCACTTCTGGGCAGATCATCAGCCTTATCTTTGAGCTTCCTGCCTCATGTCACAGCCCTACTGTTATTCAAACATAGTTTTGTATTTAATTTAATTTCCTCGGTTTTGTTTAGCTTTGATAAAGGAAAGGAAATCTTTTCTAATCGGCTCAAAACAAGACCATTGACTCGAGACCAAGTTCAATGAGCTATCAGGGGCAACAGGATACTAATGGCTAATGCAAAAGTCTGAGAAAGAGTCATGGGAACAAAAGCCACTGGAGGGAGAACAACTTGTCCTTTAAATCCATAAAGAGGAAGTGAAATGTGGAGAAAAGTTGAAAAACCATTGCAAGAGGGGCTGTGACAGAGCTTGAGCAAAGAGCCAGGGTGAGCTGAGAGGAAAATCACAACGTAATGAGCTGAGCTTTTTGTGCAGGTACGTAGGTATGAAAATGTATATCTACATAATACATATATGTGTGATAAATGCATAAATATATGTGATAAGGGTTTGGTTTTTTTTTTTGTCAAACAAGAATACTGGAAAGGAAGGCTCACCCACTATCACAGCACATCAAGGAATTTCATCCAAAGGATTTCTGGAGTTAGAAAATATTTCTATCATTTCCCCAAAAATGTAGTCACACATATTCTCAGGACACCAAACAATCGCTTAATGTTGATTTGACTGCATGTCAGTGTAGAAGAAAAAGGTTTGAGTAATTGAAATTATAAAGGAGTCAGTTCTACCAATCTAGGTCAACATCTAGAGTCTGAACGTGGCAGAGAATCATGAATACCTTCAGTCCTGACAAACAGCCATATGACAGAGCCTCATCCACAAGTGTTTCCAGGAGCTTCAGGGAACTTTGGCTCACATCCCAGAATCCCTGCAGTTTTCGGGCTAGCTAAGGACAGAAGTGCTCCTACAAGTGAACAGCATAAAGAGTAAGTCCAAGTCATAAAAATATTGTGCTAGCAGTTGAGAAGGTTAGAATACAAAAGCAAGTGAAGAAACAGATTCAGGTCAAACAGTCATATCAGAATTACCCCAGTGTGGTGCATTTACAGCTCTTTATCTCCAGCAGAGACAATTTTTTATGTAAGAATTCACATGAAAACCAAAGCTGCAGCCATCAGAACCCTTCTAATAATCACCAATGAGATTTCCAGCCAAATTGCTTCGTTTCACGGTTCTCGGGTCAATAGTTCTAATTCTTTAAAATCTTCCCAAGCAGATTTGCCCTGGTTTTCTCATCTGCATTGATGTCTAATATTTGGGTCAGATCTACCTTCCAACCTACTCCATGCAAAATTCCCAGTGCATTTTAACTGCATCATATCTGCCATTATAGAAACCCTGTTATGACACTCAGTTTTTAATGTAGTGCTAGTTACTTATTTTATGTTTACTGGAGCTCATACAAGCTTTACAGGCCCAAAAATTCCCTGGCTCTTTCCATAGTTTGCTAAGACTGTCAAGGGCTTTTTTTTTTTTTCCATGAGGGCATTTTTTTCTGCATTGTTACTAATTCACATTAAGGGCCCATGGTCATGCTCAGCCATGCTGTCTCTTTGATCAGCACCCCAGGCAAATACCATGAGAACAGCCTTGCAAGAAATGTTTGACTGTTCTGTCTTCCATCATCCTAAATGTTGGCTCTGCCCGTACACTGGCCAGGGATTTCATTACCTTTACTACATTAGGTTCTTTAC